>JABUQX010135918.1:0-7500 GCA_015478945.1 Trachelipus rathkii | reverse complement strand
AATCTCCATCTGTGATAACTATAATAGGTCATATACATCTACACGTGTCTTATATATCTCCACTATAAACGCCTCGCGCGTAAAAAAACTTAAGCGTCATTCCCCCCTTCACGTATGGTAAAAATCTGCTCAGCCTATTCTAATGTCCCGTATTTTGCTACTTCAATTTATTTATCTTCACTAACATGTGTTCAAAATTTATTCAAATTACCAACTCTTATCAGACTATATTTTTCATGCTTATAAGTACTGACTCAATACTATTTCTTTTAACGGTTACTTTATTCTAAACCTCATTATGTCCTATTGATTACTTGCAAGATCTAATAATTAAGCTCAAATACCTTAGAGCTATTATATTGCCTCTTTATTTATCAAATCCCTAGTATATCTCTATGCATTCATATCCTTCCCTAATATTTATGTCCAAACCATCTTAAAACACTCATATAGGTTAATTTAATTGTACTCAGTCGGTATATACTCATGTAAGTAAGTAAGTTAAAGGTCAGGTGAAGTGAAATCTCGGTCATATTAAGTATAAGCTATGGTAAGTTTAATGTATATATGTTACAGTCATGATTAAGTTAAGGATAAGTTAAGTCATATTGAGTCAATAGTGAAGTGAGCGTATTATAAAGGTGGGAAAATCTTTTATGTTATTTTATTTTATTAATTTTATTTCATTTATATATCTTTAGTATATTTTATTTATTAATCTTTTTATTACTTAATTAATCTTATGTACTAATTCTATTAATCCATAATTTAAACATTAAAATTAGTATATTATACTAATACTATAAATAATATAAAAAAGAAAATAATAATTTTATTTTACATTTTATATATTATTTTATATATATTAAAATCACTATACGCCCTAACGATTGCAAATTTTGGTAATAAAAATATAATAGGTAAATATGATTAAACCTAGAATAATCCATTTAAAATACATTTTCATATTTTATTCATAATTAATAAATAAAAATAAATTATAAAATATGTATATGAATCAGTATATATAAATATGACATAAGTCAAAAGTTAAGTTCTATATGTTTTTTTCTACCCTCAAATTAGTATAATTTATTTATACTACAGTACTTTAATAAATATCATTGTATTACTATTTTTATTAATTTAAAATTTAGTAAGTATCACAAACGTAACAAAATATGATGAATATATAAAATTAATATTAATATAATTTATAACCTATTTATTTATGTATATTGCATATTATATATTATATATATACTATACTTTAACCAGTTATTATCACCATAAAAAAATAAATAAATAGTTCTATAAATACACTCCAAATATCAATACTATATATATTAATAAAATATTATATTTCACATTTTAATATTTCTTTTATTTATCTATAATAACTATTTAGATTGTATTATATTTTAAAATTATGAGAAAAAACATTATTATAATATAATGGGATATGAAATCATTGAAATTTTCGATTTCTTATGACCTGCACATAAAATAATAATAAAATATAAAAAAAATAAGTACTATAATTATATTTATTAACCCTCCTAGCTTTCAAAATCATATAAATATATTATATATAGGTATATAATTATATAATATATATATATATATATATATATATATATATATTAATTATATATAATATATTAAATTTTAATATATTATATAATATATATATATATATATATATATTATTATATATATATATATATAATATTATTATATATATATATACTATATAATATATATATATAATATATATATTAATATATATATATATTAATATATACATAATATATTAAATATATTATATATATATATATATATATATTAATATATATTAATTAATTTAATATTCAAGTATACTATCTAGGTAGATGCCGGACTAAAGGAGATTATATATATTATATATATAATATATATACATATATATAGATTATTAAACTACTATAACTACTATATATATAATATAATATATTAATTCATTACACTATATTACTCATATTCATTATACTATATATATACTCTATATCTTCCTCTCTTCTTCTCTATACTCTTACTCCTCTCTTTATCTCATCTCTCTCTTCATACTTCATCTCTCTCTTACTCTCTCTATCCAAGTAAGAGCTTGACATTATTGCAAATTACAAGAATAATCTTTAAATAAATTGAGTATCTTTATTAGGATGTTGATGAATACCTCCAACTTTATAGAAATTCGTACAACAGCTCATACTCAGATTATACTTTATTTTCTGAGTAGGTGAGTATATTTATATCGTTTATTATATAGAGCGACATAGAGTTCTTAAAACTGGACTCTTTTCATATATAAGTTGCTGTATATTGTGTAGGATATACAACATATATAGAGTCTGAAAAGGGGAGTGTAGATCTCGCGAGTACCATAATAAAAATAAATGATTCTTAGTTGATGAGTAAGTTCAGTAGAGCGAATGTGCCGAGGAGTGGCAGATTCGGGTAGAGAGAAGCTATAGAACTCCGAGAATATAATTATAATATTTTCATATTAGAATGGCGAGACTTTTGAATATGTCACGTGATCAATTCATACGAGTGCAGAATGTTTGCGAAGTGCAATGATTCAAAAATCTTTATGACTCTACTGCTTGCGGATTCTAAAATAACATATTATTTTGCGCAGCTTTCAAGAATTTATTTTTCTATCGAAGTGTGCGAGTGTGGACGAACAGATTGTAACATCTATGAATGTAGAGCGATAATTCATATGTATAAAGGTATCAGATCGTGATTAGTTAGGACCATAATTTAATAGCCTACTTTTAGAAGCCGATAAGTAATCTAATAACAAGAAGTTAGTTAGGGTAATGCTCAATTCTGATATATATCTCAATATATAATATGATAGTATGTAGACGACTTGGTGAGTACGTTGTTATATTATACCCTAATTAATACTTAAACTATTTGAATAAATTAGATTGATCATGGATCGTGCGTTTAGTAGGG
Source organism: Trachelipus rathkii (assembly GCA_015478945.1). Classification (NCBI taxonomy): domain Eukaryota; kingdom Metazoa; phylum Arthropoda; class Malacostraca; order Isopoda; family Trachelipodidae; genus Trachelipus; species Trachelipus rathkii. Next base: position 4,494 of record JABUQX010135918.1, on the reverse strand, counting down.
TGTCTTTTATAGGTTATGTTATATTCAATTTTGGTTAAATTTTCCTATCTGTATAGCTGATTTTTAGGCTAATTTACTGATGTGATATTAGGTGAAAACTAAATTTATTGAGCACATTAGTATAAGGATTGTAATGAGAGACAATCTCCCCGCATCACCGAGGGAAATACTATACACCTTAATATTCAATAATTCGAATATATACCTGTGAATGTATACTCTCTTGTTGTTTGTATATTTACGATGATGATTCGAATTGCGAAAATTTTATCGTACGCAAGTATTCACACGAAATATTATGAATATATTCACTCTTAACATACTCCTTAATAGAGGATCAATTTTATGTTGTCCACTTGTAAAATAATGTATACTCAGAGTGTAGAGACCACTTGGTTCATAAGCTATATATTTGTATATTATCATTATGATTAAAAAACATACCCCATAGTGATATAATGCTATTTTTGGTGATTAGTTACCACTGGACTTGTACCAGGCTGTATTAAATAGGACATTTAATCATTTAATTCAATTCTTTCAACCTAAACTATGATCACCTTATATATATAGTATATAATAGTATATATATATATATATATTATATAGGTTATATATTATATTGGAAATATTGATATTAATTATTATATATAATAGTTTCACACTTTTACTATAATATTATATAAGTTGAATATATTAATATAATATATAATATATATATATTATATGGTATATATTATTATTCATATATATACTATAATATATATACAGTGTGATAAATTACATAATCTGTGTATAATGATAATCGCGTATTACCTCTTCTTCTAATTTTATAGTTGCGTCTTAGTTAGGTATATAAGACCTCATATTTTCCAAAGAGAATATCCCTAGGTGAACCTTCGCGTGATATATATCAAAGTATATCTATAATAATATAACTCTTAAGGCTTGATAATTGATAAAGTACAATAAAAGCTTCAAAGATAAACTATATACTCTCTTATAAACAAATATAGTGGCTCCATCTGTTTAAAATAACTTTGAAGAAGTTAATAAAATAACAAGAATAGGTTATAAGTATTTATATAGTCACAAGTGTATAATATAAAATAAATAAAAAGAGGAATAAAATTATGTGTTTATCAAACAAGAGTTTATATAGTGGTAATATTATAAGTGTTAGATTTAAAGAGTATAAAGAGAAAAATGAATGTAGTATCAATTATTTGGTATAAATCAAAGATAGAGATAATTTATTTTTATTTTCTCATATATATATATTTGTGTTCTAAGTAAATAATAATTATATATTAACGTATAATTTATTTTATTTCGCAAATGATGTTTAGATAATTTCTAATTTTTACTTTTTCTGTATTGGAAATATATATTATTTTTTTGCAACTCAACTATACTCAGGTATCATCTAATATCTCTCTACGTTGTGTTATATTTATTACGATAGTGAGCAGTCCAATTAGTAGTAAATAAGATACTATGCCCCTTTTACTCGCGTCATAGTGCTACCGTGATCTATATAAGACTATTTCTATGTGTTCAGACAATGACATTCTATCATGGTATACATATAAATATATAGAGGCATTCCCATAAGGCCACAGATCTAAACTCATTACTAATCTATCATTATTACACATTATTATTCTCACGCACACACACATCATTACCACACAGCACACACATCTATATTGCCGTTTTGGATTTACATTCATAAAATAAGTGAAAGAGAATAAAATTGATATATATATATATAAGTTATTCAACTAAAGGATATATATAATTAACAGCTATTTAAGTGAGTTATAAGTTACTTTTTTTATAGAGTGATAATTAAAATATAATAATATTTAGTAAAGTACAACTATTTATGTCCTATTTACGTGTTTGTTTTTGAGATATATATATATATATATTATATATTTATTAATAATATATATTTATATTTATATATATTATATATATATATATTATATTATATATATATATATTAATATATATATATATATATAATAATTATATATTATATATATATATAATATAATATATATATATATAATATATATATATTATATATATATATATAATTATACTATTAATATATATTTATTATGATATAATATATTATAATCGGTACACCATTACATCTTGTCGGCTCATTTTCTCATTAATTTGTAAAGGGAGAACTAATAAGGAGTTTATGTGTGGTAGGTTTAATAAAGTGAGTTGAAAAGAGTAAAAAACAAATATTTGGAAGAATATATTATTTTTCGACTTTGTTTTTTTCTATGAGTGGTGTGAAGGATATGGATAAGACAGATAAGTCAATCCCTGAAGGGACCAAAGATCACAATCAAGAGTAAGTTATTTTATCTAATGTGACCATTTAAAAAAAAATTATTCAGGATATGTGCGCATGTGCTGTGGGAGAGGTGTGAGTGAACATGCAAACTCCAGAAATGTCGAGGTTAGGGCAAATAAAGTAGAAGAGCACGACGTAAGTGCGCGATAGATAGCAATCTCCCTCGCTCGCGCGAAACGTCCACATGGTATCCTCTAAATGCATCAATATAATTACTTAAACATGCGAGCGCAGAAGGCCCGGTACTGTAGGACAAATAGAGAGGAAAAGGTCATTACAGTACACGTCAGACTTAACAACAACTCAGGCGCGGAGAGGCCTGCTCACCTACGTTGTGCGGACGTATATACTTGTAAGCATAAACGATGAATAGTCCTTTGCTAAGAGCTCAGCGACGCGAGAGCCAAAACCATACCACCTTCCGACGAAGAGAGAGTCCGCACGCCATTGTGGCAACTCAGATGTATTTCTCGAGCCACCGAGTAATGGATCTACCTGCCAACATAGTATCAACATTGGAGTATATTAGGCGATTGCCATGATTCGGTTCAGGACGTACTTTCAAAATAGACTAGACTCGAAAAATATCACATACTTTTTTTCCGATCATCCAACCAGTAATTCCTAATGACCGTAATCCTGATAGCGTAGTAGATTAGCTATCCTCCGGCTATTCGATAGAGAGACCAGATGAAGTGACATCCTCAATTTCACATGCCTTCCGAAATCTGAATGCGCGGATTTACCAAACTAACCAGAGATCATAATAAAAAGAACAACAGTATACACTAAAAAAAGGAGAAACAGGAAAAGAAAGAAGGGAAAAGGAAAGAATCATTGGTATTAAATACACTAATATATATATAATATATAATAATATATATATATATATATAATATATATATATATATATATATTATATATATATATATATATAATATAATAATATATATATTATTATATATATACATATATAATATATAGATATATATATATAATATAATTATATATAGTTATATAATATAAGTAGTATAATATAAGTAGTATAATATAAGTAGTATAAAAGTCAGAAGCCTTATAGATTTTTATATAGGAATAGGATTTAAAAATTTAAAATTTTAATTGTAATTAATTTAAATATATTAGTGCTCGTAAAGAATATATAATTTTAGGAGGAGTTCTCGGTATATATATTTAAGTATATAGTATAAATATAATTATTACCATCGTTTTGTACTGAGAAGTCTGGTGGTAGATCCTATATATTATTATTACATATCATTGGCTATAGTATGATAAATAAGGTATAGAATAGTATATTTATTGAGTATCCAGGATGGAGCAGGTTTAGTTTATCATTCCAACTTTCAAATTACCTACCTGTTTACAGGTTTATATAATAACCTACCTTAAAATTGTAAGAATGAAATTAGGAGAAAGTGTGACTAATAGAAAGTTATTAGCCTTTCAGAAGATTTTATTGTATTAGATTGATTACATGTACTGAGTGATAAAAGAGATATAACAATTTATAAGTGAGTAGAATATAAGATAAGATAACACGGTATTAGTAGTGGTATATTAATGACGTAAGTGTATATTGGAATTTTTTGATGGTACCACTATATATTAGTTATTATGTAGGACTTATTATGTATTTATAGAATAACTAAAGTATAATAATATATGCACTATTATAGTACTACAGTGTTAAAAGTATAGTTGGTGTGCATAATGAAGAAAAGTATAGATGATACTGATTAGCTAATAATAAGTAATCTTCAGATAAAGAGAATTCTGGAGATAATGGATATAGAATATATTAGGTAATAAACAATTGAGAAATTGGACCTGTATATATATTTATTGCTACTTCTAGTCGAACCCAGCTGGGCAGTAACGATACAATTATAGAGGCAGATATATATATATATGATAGGGTATATTATAAAATAATAATACTCATCTCCACAAATAATACTAATAGTGATTTTATAGTATATATATAGTTATATATATATATAAGAGGATATAGGTATTATAATACAAGCAAATACTTAAATAAATATAAATCAATTTTTATATAATTACGCTTTATCTCAAAAGGTATATAT
>JABUQX010135917.1:12500-22500 GCA_015478945.1 Trachelipus rathkii | reverse complement strand
TATATATATATATATATATATATATATATATATATAGAAATAATGTAATATATATATATAAATATATATATTAGGTTTTTATCGGAACTTAATTAAAACACTTTGATAGTGGGTAGACATCATTAGAAATTATGGCTCAGATGCTCCACACAAATTTTAATATAGAACATAGTAAAACTGACTTTTTTGCATCGATCAAAGAGAGTAGAATTTACATATCAAATTATACTTGAATATTTATAAAATATATAATTTTTTTTTGTAATTCAGTAATAGAAACAATATTAGTTATCTTGTTTATTGTCTCGAATATGGCCTTTATTAATTTAATATTTTCTTTATTATTTTGTTTATTTCTCAATTTCACAGATAAGATCCTTCTATTGTACTGATTGCTGCCTAGTACCACAGTGCCAAAAATTGTCTTGCAACGATTCCCATAATTTTAAACCATTCAATTTAGGTTTTCTTCCACCTTGATTTAATAAATCAATAAATTTTCATAATTTTAAACATTTTTAAAACCAAATGATTTCATACCATTTTTACTATTTTTAATAATCTTTAAATTAAATTTAAACTTTGAAATATATATATATATATATATATATATATATATATATATATATATATATATATATATATATATATATATATATATATATATATATATATATATATATATATATATATATATATATATATATATATATATATATATTATATATATATATATATATATATATATATATATATATATATATATATATATATATATATATATATATATATATATATATATATATATATATATATATATATATATATATATATCTTTTTCTATACAGTCGTCCCTCGTAGAACGCGGGGGTTAGGTTCCTGACCTCCCGCGTTATAGGCGATATCGCGTATAACTTTAAACCCCCTGAAAAATCATTAATTTTAAAATTTTTACCTTTGTATAAGGTGAATAAAATAGCAGCAGTATTTTATTTATCCTTAATAATTGAATAAATTTGTACATATAATGTTATTTACAGTACAGTATATAAACATATTTTATTGACTAGTTAATTAGTAGGATATTTATTACATTACAGTACAGTACTGTACACATCTTAAATTGAACAAAAAAAAGTTTTTTTAAATGAAAAAATATACAATGTATAAACCTTTATAAATTTGGAGATAATTTTTTTTTATATTTAATTGAATAGTCTAAGTATTGTAATATAAAATTTTAAAGTTAATCCAATTGCGCACAAAAATATTTTCTTTCAAAGTGTAAATGAAGTTGAAGGAGTTGGAGATGAAGGCGGTTCCGAATCTGTAGATTGCATAGGCTGCTTTTTTGAGAAATACATCGTTATCGGTAATTGACGCTTTTGCCTTTTTAGCTCACCAAATATTTCTTTTTTTTTCTTTTCATTTCATTATCTTAACATATGTATGTATTATTTTTATTTTATTTTTGCAATTTTAATTTTAATTTTTATCTTTTTAACATATGTATTACAGAATTTTAATTTTATTTTTGTATTTAGTAATTTTAATTTTTCTTTTATCTTTTAAAACCAACCGCGTTAGTAGTAGGACAGCTATATTGGAGCACAATTGGGCGAGGGATGACTATATATAATAATAATAATAATAATATATATATATATATATATATATATATATATCAGGCGCGGCTCGTCCTAAAAAATATTGGTAGTTGCATTTTGCATTTTACTCACACACACACAATATATATATATATATATATATATATATATATATATATATATATATATATATATATATATATATATATATATATATATATATATATATATATATATATATATATATATATATATATATATATATATATATATATATATATATATATATATATATATATAATTATATATCACAATATATATATATATATATATATATATATATATATATATATATATATATATATATATATATGTGTGTGTGTGTGTGTGTGTGTGTTTTAAAAAAGAGAGCATTGATGACCGTAAAGCATTAATCTAGAAAAATTAAAAAAATTTACAATTATTTTAAAAAAGTTATGTAACTTACCTTTACAATTTTATTTAAAAAGAAAGTCCGCTCTTCTATCTTTTGATTGAGCAAATTTATCAATCACTTTATTATTAAAATCTTGTATGCCCATAATAAAGTCTTTCTCGATCGAAAGCATTGCTAAGGCGGAAAGTCTTTCTTGCCCCATGGTGTTTCTAAGAAAGGTTTTAATCCTTTTTAAATAAGGAAAACAGCGCTCTGCTTTGGACGTTGTCATCGGAATGGTTATTAAAACTTTCAATAGTTTCACACTTTTACTAAAAGTGGCTTCCAAGTGATTTTCTGTAATGAAATCGAATAAAGCTATGGCTCCAGACATAGAACGAAATTCTTCTAGGCTATAAATTATAGATAGTTCTGTTTTAAGTTTCTTTATGTCAATGAAAGTGTACACTTTACAGGTTTCATTTACATTTTTCTCAGGAAAGATGGAATCATACTGAGGAAACATTTCCGGCAGAAATAACGTGGCAACAATTAAATGTCCTGAGAATGTAAATCTATCTTTTATCTGACAAATAATTGAGAGATGATTGATAGAGGGATTTGGCAGGGTGTGTAAAAGGAGTGGTTTGAAAGTAAACGTAGATAAGAGCAAGGTTATGGTTGTGAGTGAAGACAGTCCTCGGTGCGAGGTTATGTTGGATGAGCAGCTGGAACAAGTGTCTGAGTTTAAATATTTAGGATATATGTTGGATGAAAAGGGAACGGATGATGGAGAGTGTAGTAAGAAAGTTGTGAATGGTAGGAAGGTAGCTCGTGCTATTAAATCCTTGGTAGATGTAAAAGGACTAAGTGTTGAGTGCGCTAGGGTCTTGCATGAGGGTATGTTGTTACCTGTGTTAATGTACAGTAGTGAAACTATGGTCTGGAATAAGAGGTATAGATCTAAAGTACAATGTGTTCGGATGGACAATCTCAGGGGTGTGTTAGGTGTGAGACGAATTGATAAAATGAGGAATGAACGTATTAGGGGGTTGTGTGGTGTGAAGAAAGGAGTAAATGAGAGAATAAACGAGAGTACATTGAGATGGTTTGGTCATGTGGAAAGGATGGATGATAGTCGGTTGGTTAAACGGGTATAGTGGTGAGTGTGTTGGGAATCGACCGGCTGGGAGACGAAGAAAAAGTGGATTGAGTCAGTAAAGGAATGCCTGGAGGAGAGGAATGTGAGTTTGGCAGAGGCGAGAAGAAAGGTGCATAATAGGAGTGAATTTCGGGGTTTTGTAAGGAGGTATGGTTGCTGGTTTTGTTCAGGGGATGAACCCCACATTGACGAGATGCCACAGTGAGGGTACGTCGCAGTCCCTTGAAGCCCTAGGGTGGATTTTTCTGACTGCGACGGGTTCTCACTTAAAGGTATAAAGGGGGCGGTAAGGCTGGGCTTTCTTTTCGACTTACGTCATATTCTTCTACTACTTTTCTGTTCCGGTGTGTGCTACACACCTTACACCCAATCTTGGGTACAAGAGGATAATAATAATAATAATAATAATAATAATAATAATAATATTAATAATAATAATAATAATAATAATAATAATAATAATAATAATAATAAAATAATAATATATAATAATAATAATATAAATAATAATATATATATATATATATATATATATATATATATATATATATATATATATATATATATATATATATATATATATATATATATATATATATATATATATATATATATATATATATATATATATATATATATATATATATATATATATATATATATATTATTTCATTATGAGTTGTAAACTTACCAATTTGAGCTAGGAGGGTATATTTCTGCAACTGCAAATTGTTCTGTATAGGTGCATATAGTTATTTTGAAAAACGAGTTGGAACCAGGCCTGCAGCGAAGTTTTCCTATTTTGCAAATGTTTAATCATTTTTAAAACATTGTCAAAATATTTCGTTTCAGTCCCAATGAGGATACGTTTTGATTAAGTTGCATTATGGTTTTGTGAGGAGAAGATAGATATATATACTTCTTATACACGTTATATATATATATATATATATATATATATATATATATATATATATATATATATATATATATATATATATATATATATATATATATATATATATATATATATATATATATATACATATATATATATATATATATGGTAAATGTTTAAGGTATTTTCTGACACATAATTAAAAAACAAAATATCGTTGATATAGGAAAAAAAGGTCGTTGCATAAACATTGCTGCAGGCAGGAACCGCCACTGTTATGTATATATATATATATATATATATATATATGTATATATATATATATATACATATATATATATATATATATATATATATATATATATATATATATATATATATATACCTATAACATATATATCTATATATATATATATATATATATATATATATATATATATATATATATATATATATATATATACTATATATATATATATATATAATATATATATATATATATATATATATATATATATATATATATATATATATATATATATATATATACATACCGTATAAAAATGAAATCGATGAGAACTCTTTTGGTTTGCGGTTACCTTCATAAATGCGGAATAAGCCCATATTCTGCGAGAAAGTAAATTCGTTTGGAGATTCAGGCACACGGGCAGCAAAAAAGCAATACGTAATCACTATACTTGGACTATCTATCTATCTATCTATCTATATATCTATCTATCTATCTACTCACTCTATCTATCTATCAAGGCGTTCTCTCACTATCTATCTATAATAAAAGTATGTAGAGGAGGAATGGAAATTCAATTGAAAAAACAACAAGCATAATGGGTTTTAAAAAACCTATTTACAACATGTATAATAAAATAATAATAATAATAATAATAATAAATAATAATGATAATAATAATAAGAATAATAATGTAAACAATAATATTAATTATAATTAAAAAAAAAATAATAATATTCACAATAATAATAAGAGTAATAATAATAATATAAACAATAGTATTTATAATATTATAATAATAATAATAAAAATAATAATAATGATAATGTGTAATTAATAATAATAATAATAATAATAATACTTATAATAAATTGGTGTGTGTGTGTGTGTGTGTGTGTCGTATGTGTATTAATGTGTGTGTCAATATAATATTATAACACTTATTCCCGCTTAAGCGGGGTAGTGGTACGTGCAGCTTCCCTAATTCATATTTACCTTCATCTCGCCCCCACCCACCTCCTCCATTCCATTCTATCTCTCGCCAACACCCTACCTTCCTCCACCCTCATCCCTCTCTCTTCCAGCATTTCCTTTATTCCATCCATCCATCTTCTTCTTGGTCTCCCCCTTCCTCTCTTTCCTATCCCCTCCGCCTCCCAAACTCTCCTAACCACCCTCTGTTCCTCCATTCTCTCCAGATGTCCAAACCATCTTAACATTCCCTTCTCCGCTCTTCTCACCAAACCATTCTTCCAATCACATCTCTCTCTTATCACCCTATTCCTAATCCTCTCTCTTTTACTAACCCCACATACCGCTCTCAACCCTTTCATCTCAAACACTTCCAACTTCTTCCTGGACCTAGCATTCAACCCCCATGTTTCACACCCATATAGTACCGCTGGAACACATATTTTTTCAAACATACTTATCTTAAGTTTATGTGATAAATCCCCCCCTTTCCATAATTCCCTCAGACCACTCAATGCTCTCATTCCTTCTCCTACTCTGTGATCTATCTCTTCCTTCATCCCTCCTTCCTTACCCAAATCCATCCCTAAATATCTGAAAACCTTTACTTCTTCCAGTACTACACCTCCTACACTAATCTCTAACCCCATCCCCTCATCTGTTTCCTCCTCCTCAAACACTAACACTTTACTCTTACCTGGATTTATCTTAAGACCCTTTTGTCCACACACTCTCTCAAACTCCTTCACCAAATACTACAGCCCTTCTGAATTCTTCGCCACTAAGGCAGTATCATCCGCAAATAGTATCATGTTCACTTCCCATCTATCACCCCTATCCATCAATTCCACCCCTCTCCCCTCCCTCATCATTCCTCTGCAGACACTCTCCATAAATAAATTGAAAAGCCACGGTGACATTACACATCCCTGTCTCAACCCTCTCTCTACTCCAAACATCTCACTCTCCCCTCCTAATACTCTCACACACATTCTACTATTCCTATAAAAGGCCCTAATACCTTTACCTAATTTACCCCCTACTCCATATTCCTCCAGCACCTTCCATAATTCCCCCCTCTTCACTCTATCATATGCTTTCTCCAGATCTAAAAAACACCCATACACTTTCCCTTTCCTTTCTATACCTTTCTCCACAAGCATCTTCATTGTAAATACTTGATCCACACACCCCCTTCCCACCCTAAATCCTCCTTGTTCTTCCCCCATTCTCTCTTCCGTTAAGTCTCTCACCCTCTCAATTATTCTCCCATACACTTTCCCTACCACACTTAAAAGACATATACCTCTATAATTCCCACATTCCATCCTATCCCCTTTCCCCTTATACAGGGGGACCAAACAACCATCCTCCCAATCCTGTGGTACCTCACCACTCCTACAACCTGTACAGCCATTCCTCTACCCCTCTGCCTCCCATCTGTAACATTTCCATACTCACACCATCTAGACCTGTGGACTTTCCTTTTTTTCCTTTAGTTAACGCCCTAATAATTTCTTCCATTTGTATTTCCATATCCCCTTCCTGCCCCACTTCCCCCCCCATCCTCACCTCTTGTAAATCCTCCTCATCTCTCCCACCCATTTCATTCAATAATCCTCTAAAATATTCCCCCCATCTTTTCCTCACCCTATCCTCCCCTCCTATCCATTCCCCTTCCCCTCCCTTAACCCTCTCCCCTAACCCCTCCATCTTCTTCCTTTTTTTATTTACTTCTTTCCAGAATATCTTGCTCCCTGTTTCAAAATTTTCTGTCACTTTTCTACACCATTCATTATTTGCATTTCTCTTCGCCCTCTCCACTGCCCTCTTTGCTTCCACTCTAACCCTTCTATATTCCTCCCAGCTTTCCCTTCTCCTATTCCCCAACCATTTCACATAAACCTCTTTTTTCTTTTTCACCAACTCTTTCACCTCCTCACTCCACCATTCACTTCCTTTCCTTCTACTTGCTCCCACCTTTTTTACTCCACATATCCTTCTGGCCTCTTCACAAATTGTCTCTTTAAATCTCATCCACTCCTCCTCCACTTCCCTAATTTCCGTCCCTCTCACGTCCCTCCACCTATCCTCCATACCCCTCCTAAACTCCCTCTTACACAATGCCTCATCTAATTTTTCCACCTTTATGACTTCTATTCTCCTCTTTTTTTCTCTTTCCCTAACCGTTACCTCTCCCCCTACCCTTAACCTAGCAACCACCAAATAGTGATCAGATAACCCCCTACCTGCCCCTCTGAATACATTAACATCTAATATTATTTAATATTATATTATTATTATTATTATTATTATTATTATTATTATTATTATTATTATTATTATTATTATTATTATTATTATTATTATTATTATTATTATTATTATTATTATTATTATTGACATTATTATTATTATTATTATTATTATTATTATTATTATTATTATTATTATTATTATTATTATTATTATTATTATTATTATTATTATTATTATTATTATTATTATTGATGTCAGTAGTAGGAAGACAGATTTTAAGTCAGAGGACATCAAAATTAGGATATTCAAGATTTTCAAGACGTATTACAGGAGTGTTTATGTTTATTGGCGCACACCCCCTTCCTTTCAGACAAAGTTTGTAAAATAAGTTTTAGTTAATAGAAATAGGTTAATAGAAAGGAATCCCTGTCTAGCTGGGTATCAGACAGAAGATAATAGAGTGAGAGGTGTTCAACATTAAGAGTCTACAGAAGGCCCACCTCTACCCCATCACCACACCCACCCCTCCCCGAAACCCGATCACGGCCACCTCCTATATCAGACTAAAAATAAGTGACCGCCAGGACAGTAAACCTTTCAACCCAAGTTTATAATAAGTAAATTAAAAAATAAAAAATATTAGGAACCGAATAAAATTAAATAAAAAATGACGAGAAAATAATGCAATTAAGAGCTAAAAACTAATTAAACTAACTAACTAAACTATATGTTTTAAGAAACATATATATTACTAAACTAAATTGCATTGACCTAACAAAAAAACTAACAAAAAACTCTTTGTCATAAAGTAAAAAGTTTAAAAAAAATTTCTTTTTTTTTAAATTAAAAATTTTAAAACGAAATATTTAGCTTCATTGGCATAACATGCAGTTTCTTCAATTATTAAAACCTTATTTAAAATTAATAAAATGGGAAAACATACACACACCTACGCACACACACACACACACACACACACACACACACACACACACACACACACACACACACACACACCACACACCTATCAGAGAATAAAATAAATACAAAATGAACAATTAAATAAACAAACGCAAAGCGAACGCTTTACCCCCCCCCCCCCAATGAGAGTTCCGATTGGAAAAACCTTTCATATTATTATATTATTATTATTATTATTATTATTATTATTATTATTATTATTATATATTATTATTATTATTATTATTATTATTATTATTATTATTATAGTATAATTTATATTATCATTATTATTATTATTATTATTATATTTTATTATTATTATTATTATTATTATTATTATTATTATTATTATTATTATTATTATTATTATTATTATTTATATATTATTGGTTGACTGGGATATAATTATAATAATTCTATTTATAATAACAAAATTATACCCAGAATACTGTCCTCTAAAATAATGTAACTAAAAAAAAAATTATTAAAATAAAAATAATTAAAGTTAAATAAAAAAAAATTAAATTAATTAAAATAATTAATATTTATGTAAATATTAATTAAGTCTTAGTAAGATATGATTCCGAAAAATATTCCTGTTCTAGCCGCATCAATAAGAACGCTTAAATTGTGCTGTAACGCCGCCCGCTCATGTAACGCGCTGAATGGCGTTATTGAGGCGTTACAAGCGCGGGGTTAACGCAACGCTTAAATTGTTGCGTTAGCGTCGCGCTTGTAAAGCCTCAACTGACGTTTTTGAGGCGTACAAGCGCATGGCGTTAACACAACGCTAAATGTTGCGTTCAACGTCGCGCTGTAACGCTCTCAATTGGCGTTATTGAGGCGTTACAAGCGCGGCGTTAACGCAACGCTTAAATTGTTGCGTTAGCGTCGCGCTTGTAAAGCCTCAACTGACGTTTTTGAGGCATTACAAGCGCGGCGTTAACGCAACGCTTAAATTGTTGCATTAACGTCGCGCTTTAACGCCTCAATTGGCGTATTAGCGCATTCAGCGGGCGGTAACGGAACGCTTAAATTGTTGCGTTTAGCGTCTGCCTTGTAAAGGCCGCAACTGAGGTTTTATCGCCTGACAAGCCGCGCCTTACGCAACGCTTAAATTGTTGCCGTTAACGCCGGTTGCGTTTTAACGACTCAAAAGCCCAATTGAATGGGTCTCATGGGAATAACTTAATGCTATATATATACAAGCGCTTCAATCATTCAACCGACTTTTGCGCAAACGCTTCCAACGTCGCGTTTTAAGCGTCCGACCAGAAGCGGTCTTAAATTAAAATGATTAACAAATCCCACGACAATTATTTTACAAGCATATTATTATTCTTCAATAAATTATCGGCGATTAATTAATTAAAAATAATTTCAAGTTAATTAATTTAAGAAACAAGTAATTATTTATATTATTATTTCAATTACCGATGAATACAGTAAAAGTTAACAATTATTATTATATTATTAA
>JABUQX010135917.1:0-5000 GCA_015478945.1 Trachelipus rathkii | reverse complement strand
TTGAAGGCAACAAGGAAAGATATGGTGAACAGATTGCGGGGATGCGGCGGGAAAAATTTGGCAGATGGGAGGGAGAATACCGTGACATGTAGTAGGCTGTGAGTGATACTTGTCCGTCAAGCGGAGGCGTGTAAGTATGAACCTCGTGTAAGCGCTTTCGTCAATGAAAGGAGATCACTCGACCAATGTTCGGCCGTTTATCGCCCTCTGTCTGATCAGCTCTCCAGCATTCCTGCCAGTAAGACCAGAAAGCCGCTTGTCGGAGAGAAGGTATAATAATCAGTGAGGGAGGAAAACCTTGCGGAATGGCATCCGGAAGGTAGCCTAGAACAGCTCTGGAAGAGGCCGGCGGCAATTTTGGCCTCTCTGTCAGCGATTCCATTGCCAGTTACCCCTACATGAGAGGGATCCGAATCAGTAGTGTAGATTTGTTTCTGCAAGAGTGGAGCAGCTGAAAACCCCCTGAAGCGTTGCACGAATCCGAATAAATGCATAAGGAGTGACTTTGCGTTAAGGAATAATTTCGAGAGGGTAATCGATTATGAGCCATTAATTCTGCCGTAAAATTGAAACCATGGTGCGGGAGGTATGGGGAGGTTGCGTCAGGGGAGACAGCAGTACGCATCAAGCCGTACACTGATGAATTAGGCCATCATAAACATTGCAGTAAATCTACCGGTGAACTGGCCGGAATAGAAGAATGATGCCGTTAAACAAAGCAGCCGGTGGTAGAGTTTAGAGAGGAGAGAGTCAGGACCAGGCCATGATGAGTGGGAGCAGCTGAAATAAGGAAACGGCAGCACCTTTTGCAAAGGGATGTTGAGGAAGTTAAGGAGGTTATAAACTTTTGCAAATGGCCAGGAAGGAGGATTCTGAGGATCCCTTCGCAGAATCTCGTGTCAAGCAAACGACATGGGGTTTGAAAGCGAAAATAACTTGTTGGCATATGATCTATTCCCTGCGAAGCAGAGAGCAGATGAGAAAGGAGAGAGAGAGAAAAGAGAGAGAGAGGAGAAAGAGAGGAGAGAGAGAAGAGAGAGAGGAGAGAGAGAGAGTGGCATCACATAGTGATTCAACTTCAAGGCTCACCCGGATGATCAAAAGGCTCCAATGGAAATTACGGATCGCTTCATTTTGATGTATCTAACAAGCTGTTGTAGAGTTGGGGAGCCTGAACCAGTACACTACGCGAGCCATAGTCAGCTCGATCTGATTAGGGCAATGTAGGGACGTTAAAAAGGACTTTACGACAGTACCCCGAAGATTTTAAGCGCTATCAAGTAATGGAAACAAGCAAACGATGACAAGTCGTTCTCAGGAGTTTAATGTGCCGTGCGGTATTTTAAGTGTTATTAGAACCAGTCCGTTAGAAATGAGCTTTGAAGTTACAGAGAATGGGGGATGAACCATATAAGGTAAAGCTTTACTTAATATATGAATACTGAAGTTTTGGTGGGGAGAAATTGAAAGCCATGGGATACCCCATTGTAAAATATTTTAAATAGCTAGTTGAAGTTGCCGTTCAAGAAATGCAGTCTGGCAACGACAACGTGATAGCGGCCAGGTCAATCCAAACTAGTGAGAAAAATTGGAACCGGTCGGGGATAGGAAGTAATAATGATGTCATTGAATCGACGAGCAAATTAAGTAATCACTTAGAACACTGCTCTGTTGCAGACCTTATTCGTGACAAAGGGTTGATTTGGTATTGCTGAATTAGAGCATAACCAAAGCATTCTTTGATAGAAGGCATTTAATAAAGAGGGAAACTGTCCTCGGAAACCGAGCGAGTGGAGTTTAAGAAGACCAAAAACTGCACCTGCTGCACCTAAGATAGCTGCCGCTCCAAAAAAGACAAAAGAAACTATAAACGCATAACCAATAAACATGGGTCAAAAAGCAAATCCAAGTGTTAACATAGGGATCCGCGCGGTCGAAACGATTTTGCGGTTAGCCAGACTGGGAGTTGGGAAAAGCTGACGACCTCCAGAACAGGAGAAGGCGACCTGAACCATTTACGTCCAAATTAAAGTACGACATGTCATCGAAATTGGTCATTGGTTGTCCGGCCAACTTCGAAATCCTTCCCAGGTTTAGAGTGGGGAGTGTAAAGCGTGTAGTCCAAACAGATGAAAAGAGGATTCGATCCAGATTCTGTTTATAAAGTCCAGCCAAGAACACTGATGCAGAAGTAGTGGGGAATATTAGGGGAAAAACGGGGAAGGCTTAAATCAACCGAAAAATATTATATCTGGACCAGGAACCGTCGTTTACTATTAGGCAGTTGCGTTTTATACACTACAAGGATAAAAAACGGTTATAGGCTTGATCTTCCCCGCTTTCCCTGTTGAAAAGCTGAGGGTGTAGGTGTTATTTTCAGTTTGAAAGGCTTTCAGGATAGCGGAAAGAGCCGAGTGCCTGGCAAAGACGTATAACCTAAGCCATCTGCAAACTAACTGCTGGAACAGAAATGCATATGTTATGTCATTCAATAACGGACGACTGTGGGGAAGCCAGCTGTGGGAGTGGCAAGATATTTCTGTGCAACTTCCCACACTAAAAAAGGGGAGGTTGTGGAGTTAACAGTCGAAGTATAAGTTCGAAAGTATGCTTACTGTTTGTATTAATTTGCCGAGGTCTCGCCGCGAGCTGCTTTAAAATAATAATAATATAATAATAATAATAATAATAATATGCTGCTTTAATAATAATAATAATAATAATAATAATAATAATAATAATAATAATAATAATAATAATAATAATAATAATAATAATAATAATAATAATAATAGAACAATAATATGAATAATAAATAATTAATATATAAATAATAATAACAATAATAATGGACAACGCCTACCTGTGGAAGACCGGAGCAGGCTTCTGGTGCTGTTAAGGGTAACTTGCTGGAAAAGGTTGAAGGCATCATCACTGGTTGGATACCGCTTGTTGAAGGGTGAAAGTAGAATAGCTCTGGCCTGATGAAAAGGAGCCCACTCCGCTCAGTCGTAACTCCAGCTGGAATTGGGTTTAAGCTTTGGGCTCGGTGCAAGTTCATTTAAGGCTATTGGGCAATGGTTACTGTCGTATAAATAATAAAAGCGGGACCAGGTAAATCGATCCTTAAGAGAATGGGACCAAAAAGAAATATCAATATAGGACGAAGAGTGTGTATCTAAACGTTCATATGTAGGGAGTCATGTGTTAAGGTATCCCAGAGAAAAGGGTGTTAGGAGATCAACAAGGATCTTAGACATAGACAAGGTGACAGATTCACCCCATAAGGGGTGGCGAAGATTGAAATCTCCTAGTATAACAACCAGTGTGGGGAGCTGCTTAAAAATATCAGCTAAGTCAACCTTAGTAAACTCCCTACTCGGAGCCAAGTAGATCGAGCAGACAGTAAGGTCAGTGGACAGATGAATTCGTGCTGCCACAGTATGATGTCTAGTTTGAAGAGGGACTGGAAAATAGGGGACAGAATTATGAATGAGTATTCCTGCTCCTCACTGTCATTGTCACCTCTTTCTTTAGAGGTTAGCAGAGATTTATATTCCGATGGTTGGAAGAGGTCACGATATCATAGTTTAAGTTCCTTCAAACATATGCACTTTGGTGTAAATTATAGTAATTATAGTAATAGTAATAGCCACGACAGTTCCATTGAAGGAAGGTGGCCATGCTGTTATTATAAATATGATGATGATGGTCTTTTGAGACAATTGCCTCTATAAGGCTAGGGGTAATGTTGGAGGTGGATACAGATGTGGAGGAAAGGCTGAGACGTAGGTCCCGACGAGGAGGAGCAACAATTCCTGGTGGTAAGATATAGTCGTACAATAGAGATTTGGGTTGTACGACAGGTTTTGGATAGGAGTTTTTAGTGGTATTTGGTGGAGCGGCTTCGCCATGAATGCGAAGTAAGTTGAGTTCAACCAAGTCCATCTTATTGTGTGGACTTGATTGGTCGTTGGAAGAGCAACCAAAATGCTCATTTTTAGGAATGAAAGAGATATCAGCATTTGCCAAGCAAACAGATTCAGAAATGGCGTTTGAGAATTATGGAATGTTTCCCATGGAGGGCAATGGAAGAAGGTGACACCGGAAAAGTGTCACATTTTTGTAAGAAAGTTGGAGATGCGATATTGGGATCCAATATGGGATCCGTTGAGTTACGAAGGTCTGACGTTAGAGACTGTCAGTGAGCCATCAGGTGGGTGATTTTGGGAAACTGGACAATTTGAGTTAAAATCGAAACCTCTGGATCCCCTTTCATTCCACCAGCAAATTTACAGCTCTTGGAGTGCTTGAGTTGTTTGGTGCTGAACGGGTTTTCCATTCATCCCTCTGGAAGCGCCAGAAACATTAGAGAGAGAGAGAGAGAGAGAGAGAGAGAGAGAGAGAGAGAGGACGAGCAGCGTGCACATGAAGGTCTCCATGTTGGAAGTTATGATCCACTTTAATCCTCTAAGGCATTTAAAATCCTTAGTGAGCGGCTGAGGTAGGAAAAGTTCAGGAAGAGTTGAATAGATTCTGCAGGCTAGTGCAAAGAATTTGTTTGGTGGGTTGTTTTAGTAGCTGTGATGCGTTGAGGACAGAGTCTATTGAAGTCTCTGCTTTTGTCTCAGAATAGACGTATTGACGAGGTCTCCTTCTGAGTTGCAATTTTACATCTGGGAGTCAGTGTGTTTTCTTTGAGAAAAGGCGGATGTATTGGTATTTGTTAGTGAATAATCTTTAATTGGGAAGTGAATCTTGTTCTTTTGTGTTTACGAAGACATCTTTTTCAGGAAAAAGGGGCAATGGTGGAAGACAAATTAGGGACATGGAGTTTGGCGAACTCATCTGTAGGGTAAGGGACAAGTTTTGATCAGGAAATACTCTGCCAAGCTTTGAAGGGAATGAACCAAACTTTAGCTTCATTGTTAGTTGGTTGAAAACTAGTACTCGGGTAGTTGTTGATGGCATTTTGAACGAGAGATTGGATCAAGGGCTGC
>JABUQX010135916.1:22500-31810 GCA_015478945.1 Trachelipus rathkii | reverse complement strand
CGCCCACCGATTCACGACGGCCAATGAGCAATTGGCTGAGAATACTATAGCGACTGACGTAGGTGCTATTAACTTGGTAATGAATGAAAACGCGCCGATAGATCTGTCGGTCAGAAATGAAGGCAGAAGTCGCTCTGAAGCGGCAAAATTGGAAATGGCCAAAATAAATTTAGTAACAACGTTTGATAAAAATGCAAAGATATTAGTCTCTCATTTCAAACGAGATTTGGACTTTGAAGAAATTAGACTACACCAACATTCTGATAAGTACCTGAGCGATCTGATGGCGAAGAAAGAGAAAACTACTTTGAAGTTAATAAAACAGAAATTCTTTTATGACGGAAAGGAGATAGAATTAATTGTCGATGTATCTTTAAACTATGCGCGCGTTTTTGTGCCTGAAAAGAGTGTGCAGAACGTAATCAGCGACTATCACAATAAAGGACATTTGGGGGTGAATAAAACCCTCCTTAGCATAAAAAATGAGTTTGGGTTCCAGCATATGCATAAGAAAATAAAACAGTTTATCCGCACGTGCTCAGCATGTCAAAAAAATAAAACAGTACCAGGTATAAGTCCTGATTACGGTGTTTTTAAAGAAGTAACGAAGAAGTTTGAAGCCGTTCATGTTGACATACTTAAGTTACCTAATGCGAGAGGATACAAATACCTACTTACCTTGATTGACCGCTACAGTAAGTACTTGTTTGCTGTGCCTCTCAAAGAAATAAATTCGGGAGAAATATTGAATGCCTTCATTCACGAGCTATTTCCGTTCTGTGGAATCCCGCAGGTAATTATTTCGGATTTAGGTGCTAATTTCACTAGTCGCATGTTTGAAGAAGTCTGCAGGGCCGTAGGAATGGAGCACCGGACTACGTGTAGCTCAAACCCAAGATGTAATGGCCTCCTGGAGGTAAGTCATAGGAATTTGCTGGCTTGTCTGAGATGTATGTTGCAGGAACATGATTTAAGCCCCTCCGACTGGCCGAGCCTCTTACCTATGGTGTTGTTCACTCTGAGACTCGCGCCGATAACAAAGAACGGTCTCAGCCCTGCAAACTTGATGTTTGGCCAAAATATAGCAATACCTAGTGGATTAGTTGATCCTGCTTCGGAAACGGCCCCAATAGAATATAATGCATATGTTAAAAAGCTAGCCGCCCTTTTGGCGCAGCCGCTAGCTCCCCGCTCCATGTCGGCCCTTTTAAAGTTATAAAAGTTAATAAACAGAACGTACTTATCGAAAAAAATGGGAAACCTCATTTAGAAAATTTAAGGAACGTTCGCATATATTATAACTTAGTAGATTTAGAAAGAGAAAATAACACTTAAAAAAAAAAAAAAAATAAAATAAAATACTAATCCGTTTTCTTTCAGATGGTAAAAACGCCTAAAGTAAAGGTGTTACATAAAAATGAAGAGTTGCCTCCAGTAGGAGAGCTATTATTTTAGGTGAAAATTATTGTTTTACCCTCTAACTTTAGTAGCCACTGTCTCCTCTATCCTAAACTTTTTTAAAAAATTGTCAGAAGGGGGTGTTACAGGCAACTTTTGAGATAACCATTATGTACCGTACTCGTTACATAGTATAAAATTTATAAAGGATATATGTAAGTGCTACCAAGATTTCTGGTACACAGCTGTAAGAAAACCTTGTATAAGTCCTGTTGTAAAAGCCGAAATAATTGGTGCCTTCTTTCTTGTTGTATATTATCAAGGTCACCGAGGTGGCTCTGGCTCTCAACGGCTTGCCAATGGGATATAGTCAGTTAGAAAATATAGGTCGGAGAAGCAACAGCTTGCTCTCTCTCGGGATAATAACTTGTAAGGTTATCAAAGACCCATTTAAATAATAATTGATATTGTAAGAATAAATATTTCTTTTTGAACAATAGTTAAAACACTTAAATTGTGTCCTTGTAAAATAATCATTAGAAGTAATTAATAAAGAAATAACTAAAGAAGCGTTTCGCTATTCCAAAACTATCTTCTTATTTGCTATAGCAAGGTGATCTTTTAAATAGGGCCAATTAAATATTATAAAGATCATTCTTTGTACATATATATATATATATATATATATATATATATATATATATATATATATATATATATATATATATATATATATATATATATATATATATATATATATATATATATATATATATATAAGTAGTTGTATTCGACCGTTTGGACCGCTACCAGCTTTTTCTCAAAAAGTATAAGAGATATTTGCTTTAAACTTGGAATATAATCTATATATGGGATAAGGACGAATCCGTGTAATTTTCAAGTCTGTAGGATGTATATAGAGGGGGGTCACCCCCGAGGGTGGACACCGATATTGCGCTTACGCCCTTGTGGCGTGATCTGCGTGGGTGAGTTTAGGCCTAACGAGAGTTGGGTTCGAGCGTGATGACGTAATCTTGGCGCAGCCAAGATTACGTCAGCGCGCGAGAGCGCACACACACACACACACACACACACACATTATTATTATTATTAGGTCGAAGAAGTGTTTCCGAAGGAAACACTTCTGAGTTGTTTTAAAACCCCTTCTACGTATCCTTTGTCACCTTCTGCATCTCCTCCTGCGTCAGCGTCTTGCATAGCGTTCGAAATCAATACCGATTCAATGCATTCATGCCCTATGTTTGTCTGTGGTTTACCCCCTAGTCTTCTACAGCGGCAGCAGCAGCAGCTCCGGGTCCGCCGCACCGTCTCAGCCTTCGGTTCCGGCCGCGATTCCGGCTCCGGTTCCGGCTCCGGTTTCGGGTCCGCATCACCGCACCGACGCAGGGTCCGGTAGACATACACATACACACATTATTATTATTATTACATCGAAGATTCGATTTCCGAAGGAAATCGAATCTGAAAACGATCCTCAGGGGTGATCGTTTTTACGCACCCACGACTTTGGATTCCGCCAAGGTTTCTTCTTCGCATCCGGTTCTGAGTGCGATATATATCTACAAGGGTTAGAGTTAACGTATCGCCTTCAAACTTGGAATATAATCTATGTATATGAAAAACTGATCCCACGCGAGTTTTGGTGACCGTAGGTGACCCCTAAGGGGGTGCTGCCCCCTTAGCGCCAAGGTCAAATTCGTCCTGAAAACCATGTTAGGCTTAACGAATCAGAGTGAAATTATGATGTGAGCTATATGATGACGTAATCTCGTCGGAGACGAGATTACGTCCCTCTGCGTCCCCCCGTAAGGGGGGACGCTGCCCCCCGTAAAAATTAAAAATGATCGTAGAAGACTGAAACTTGGAGACATGATGGAGGAGTTGGAATCGGAGACGGAGTCGGAGTTGGATTCGGATTCGGAGTCCAGGGACCCCCCGGAGGGGGGTCCCCAGTTGAAAAAGAAGAAGAAATGCATGGAATGCAAAACAGAGGAAGAAGAAGAAGAAAGGAAGGAGGAGGAAAGGAGGAAGGAAGAAGAATGAGGAAGGAGGAGGAGTCTGAGAAGGATTCAGAGTTGGCTCCGGCACCGGTGCTGGAGCCACTGCGGTGCCGAGTTAATAAACATTCGTATAACAACAATCTTGGTGTCCTTATAAGGGTTATTGAGGTCGTAGAACTCGAATATGATGGTTATAAGTCCGTATAGGGTGTCTAGGACCCCCCATTAGGGGGGTCTCGACTGAAAAAAGAGCACAGAGTGCAAAACAGAGGTCGAAGGAGGAATGAAGAAGGATGAAGGAAGAATAAAGAAAGGAAAGAATGGAGAAGGAGTCTGACTCAGAGGAGTAGGAGTTGACAACTGCACCGGTGCTGGCTCCGGTGCGGTGCCGAGTTATTAAATATTTGTGTAATGATACAATATTGATGTCTTTATATATGTTATTGGATCTGTAGATTTCAAAAATAATGGTTTCAGAACCATCAAGAAAATAAATAAATAAATAAATAAATAAATAAATAAATAAATAAAATTTCTTATTCTTTTTATGTTTATAACTTCCAAATTTACGTTTTTACATACCCTAAAGCAGTAAATCAGTAAATCAAACCACCATCCACCCACCCTCATGACCACTTGTGATCTATTGATCTATTGATCTATTGATCTATTGATCTATTGATTAAGGTCAAATTTTTTACCACTTGTTTTACATACCCTAAATCAGTAAATCAGTAAATCAGGCCACCCAACCTACCCTCCTGTCCAATCATGATCTATTGATCTATTGATCTATTGATCTATTGATTAAGGTCAAATTTTTTACTAAAATTGTCATGTTTTACATACCCTAAATCAGTAAATCAGTAAATCAAGCCACCCAACCTACCCTCCTGACCAATCATTGTGATCTATTGATCTATTGATCTAATGATCTATTGATCTATTGATCTATTGATTTAAGTCAAATTTTTACTAAAATTGTAACGTTTTACATACCCTAAATCAGTAAATCAGTAAATCAAACCACCATTCAAGGGCTTCCTCCTTAACCATCCTTGAACCAATGATCTATTGACGGCTGATTCAAGTCACATTTCGAGTATCACTATGGATAAACATAACATAAAAACAAAAGTTTAAAGCTAAACTATGAACATAACGTACTTAACACAACAACCAGACGAATAAACAGCTACCATTAACAACTTAGTCAATAAAGCGAACATACGCGGGATTTTACATTAACATAGTAATATTTACCAAAAATTTATCATAACCGTACCTAACCATCATAATACCTAACGAGTAAGGACGAACAAAGTAAAGTTTTTAGACTTACCTCTTTTTAGACTCCGTCCCCATTTCAGAAAATACCAACTCTAAACATGGAAAATGATTTTATGCTTTAACCATTTGCATAAAGTGATGCAATACTTATTATATTTAACCCTCTGGCTGGAATACAAGCAATGTAGCAGTCGCCAAACGGTTTACGATTAAATATAAATGACACATCGTTGGGAATAACGAAACTCCTCGTGAAGATATCAACAACAAGCGTAGAGATGCGGGGAGATGTCTTCGTATCAGCACTGCGAAAACTATCCTACTGAAGAAAATAGTGTATAAACAACCCTTAAATGTAATGAGATTCTTTCTTTCAACCAATCAGAAGAAAGTAAACAAGAATACGACGTACGAATGAACCATATCAGTTCAAAAGGGTATATATTCTCGTTAGACAACAACAACAGCAATAACATAGTACAAAAATAAGTTCTTTATATACTAACCAACGAATATATGCTAACGTAACATTGTTTTCACATTAATAAAGCTAACATAGCATAACCAGAACTAAGAATATAATGTACAATGACAAAACCTGACACACCTTACGCACGAATAAACTACTAACATTAACAGTTCCACACCTCCGAAGAGGTACCAGCCCTCGGGCTGAGGCTCAAAGCCTGAAGTCGTTCCAAGACATCTTTGTAAAACTCGCAGGATTCACACCCTTTCAAGGGGCGCATCCCACTGGGTTTTCTCTTGGAAGGTAATGTGTTGCTTTAGATACTCTTGGTTAATGAAAACTGTTTATTCGTAAGTTAGGTACGTTATGTTAAATATTACTATGACAATGTGAAAATAACACTGATTTGTTAGAGAAATGATGAGTTTTTGTAAGATATTACTGTGTTAACTGACGATGATGTGTTAGAAACGTGAGCCTAGGTTAAGTTTTTGGTGAGTAATGTTAGGTTTGCCCTAGAATTTTGGCAAAAGTCTACGATTATTCATAGGTCAAATGATGTTATACTCGAAACGAGTGACACTTTGATGAAGATAGTGTCAATTCTTAGTTCAAGATGTTGGTATCTTTGATAGATTGGTCACTTTGTTAAGGGATTTTGTTAGATAATACGGCTTTACCTATTGCTGATCCAAAATGATACTCGAAATATGACCTGAATCAATAGGTCGATAGATCATAGGCGGATGGATGAGCAGGGGACTGCAGGGATGGGTGGTTTGATTTACTGATTTACTGATTTACTGTTTTAAAATCAGTAAACTATTACGCTTTACTGTGATATTTTATTCAAAGAACTTATTTTTATGTTATGTCAGGATAAAATTTTGTTATTTTTATGTTATGTTTGTTTAAAACTTTGTTATGTTTGCAATAATTCGTCTGGGATTATGATATTTAGACGATGTTATGATGAATTTTTGTTAAATATTACGAAGTTGATGTAAAAATTTGTTACGTTAGCATTATATTCGTTGTCAGTATGATGATTAGACAGGGTTATGCTAAATTTTTGTTAAATATTACGATGTTAATGTAAAATTAACATTGATATGTTAGAGATATGCTTGAAAAAAGTGGGAATAGGTTACGTTTTGTATGAAGTGTTAGGTACTTTACTGTTGTTAAGTGCGGAAGTTTGTTAATGTTAGTAGTTTATTCGTACGTATGGTGTGTTAGGTTTGTCGTTGTACATTATATTCTTAGTTCAGACTATGTTATGTTAGCTTTATTAATGTAAAAACGTTGTTACGTTAGCATATATTCGATGGTTAGTATATAAAGAACTTATTTTTGTGTTATGTTTAACCGAAATGATACTCGAGATGTGACATGAATCACTAGATCAATAGATCAAAAAGGTCATGGAGAGAGGGGTGGGGATGGGTTGGTGGTTTGATTTACTGATTTACTGCTTTAAAATCAGTAAACTATTACAATTTACTATGATATTTTATTCAAAGAACTTATTTTTATGTTATGTTTGGTTAAAACTTTGCTATGTTTACAGTTATTCATTGGTCTGTATGATAATTAGACAATGTTATGATAAATTTTTGTTAAATATTACTGTGTCAATGTAAAATTAACGTTAATTTGTTAGAGATATGCTTGGAAAAAGTATGAATAGGTTACGTTTTGTACGCAATGCTAGTTACTTTACTGGCGTTAAGTGTGGAACTTTGTTAATGTTAGTAGTTTATTCGTGCGTAAGGTGTGTCAGGTTTTGTCATTGTACAATATATTCTTAGTTCTGGTCATGCTATGTTAGCTTTATTAATGTGAAAACAATGTTACGTTAGCATATATTCGTTGGTTAGTATATAAAGAACTTATTTTTGTACTATGTTATTGCTGTTGTTGTTGTTGTCTAACGAGAATATATACCCTTTTGAACTGATATGGTTCATTCGTACGTCGTATTTTTGTTTACTTTCTTCTGATTGGTTGAAAGAAAGAATCTCATTACATTTAAGGGTTGTTTATACACTATTTTCTTCAGTAGGATAGTTTTCGCAGTGCTGATACGAAGAATATCTCCCGCATCTCTACGCTTGCTGTTGATATCTTCACGAGGAGTTTCGTTATTCACAACGATGTGTCATTTATATTTAATCGTAAACCGTTTGGCGACTGCTACATTGCTTGTATTCCAGCCAGAGGGTTAAATATAATAAGTATTGCATCACTTTATGCAAATGGTTAAAGCATAAAATCATTTTCCATGTTTAGAGTTGGTATTTTCTGAAATGGGGACGGAGTCTAAAAAGAGGTAAGTCTAAAAACTTTACTTTGTTCGTCCTTACTCGTTAGGTATTATGATGGTTAGGTACGGTTATGATAAATTTTTGGTAAATATTACTATGTTGATGTAAAATCCCGCATATGTTCGCTTTATTGACTAAGTTGTTAATGATAGCTGTTTATTCGTCTGGTTGTTGTGTGTTAAGTATGTTATGTTCATAGTTTAGTTTTACAGAGAGTAAAAACTTTACTTTGTTTGTCTTTACCCAATAGGTATTATGATGGTTAGGTATGGGTTATGCTAAATTTTTGTTAAATATTACTATGTTAATGTAAAATTAACATTATCATGTTGGAGATATGTTTGATAAAGTGCGAATGGATTGTTTTTGTGAGCCTTGTTAGGTACTTTTACTGTTGATAAGTTTGGACCTTTGTTAATGTTAGCAGTTTATTCTTGCTTAAGATGTGTCAGGTTTGTCGTTGTATATTATATTCTTAGTTCTAGCAATGTTATGTTGGCTTTATTAATGTGAAAAACTTTGTTACGTTAGCATACTTTGCCTGTCTGTATGATAATTACACAAGGTTGGGGTAAATTTTTGTGTTAAATATTACCATGTTAATGTAAAAATTAACATTGTTATGTTAGAGTATATTCGTTGACCAAGTGTGAATAGGTTACGTCTTTGTATATGTTATGTTAGTTACTTTACTGTTAAATGGAACTTTGTTAACGTTAACAGTTTATTCATGTTTAAGGCGTGTCAGATTTGTCTTTGGGGGTTATATTCATAGTTTAGATGATGCTAAGTAATTATCAGTGTATAAAGAATTTGTTTTATGTTATGTTTATCCATAGTGATACTGAAATGTGACTTGAATCAATAGATCAATAGATCAATGATGGTCAGGAGGGAGGTTGGATAGTGGTTTGATTTACTGATTTACTGATTTAGGGTATGTAAAACGTTACAATTTTAGTAAAAATTTGACTTAAATCAATAGATCAATAGATCAATAGATTCATTAGATCAATAGATCAATAGACTATGATTGGACAGGAGGGTAGGCTGGATGGCTTGATTTTACTGATTTACTGATTTAGGGTATGTAGTATGACAATTTTAGTAAAAATTTGACCTAAATCAATAATCAATAGATCAATAGATCAATAGATCAATAGATCATGATTGGACAGGAGGGTAGGTTGGGTGGCCTGATTTACTGATTTAGGGTATGTAAAACATGACAATTTTAGTAAAAATTTGACCTTAATCAATAGATCAATAGATCAATAGATCATGATTGGACAGGAGGATGGGGTTGATGGCTTGATTTACTGATTTACTGATTTAGGGCATGTAAAAGACAATTCTTAGTAAAAATTTGACCTTAATCAATAGATCAATAGATCAATAGATCAATAGATCAAAGATGGACAGGAGAGGGTAGGTTGGGTACTGATTTACTGATTTACTGATTTAGGTATGTAAAACATGACAATTTTAGTAAAAATTTGACCTTAATCACGATCAATAGATCAATAGATCAATAGATCACATGTGAGGAGGGTGGATGGTGGTTTGATTTACTGATTTACTGCTTTAGGGTATGTAAAAACGTAAATTTGGAAGTTATAAACATAAAAAGAATAAGAAATTTTATTTATTTATTTATTTATTTATTTATTTATTTATTTATTTTTTCTTGATGGTTCTGAAACCATTATTTTTGAAATCTACAGATCCAATAACATATATAAAGACATCAATATTGTATCATTACATAAATATTTAATAACTCGGCACCGCACCGGAGCCAGCAC
>JABUQX010135916.1:0-15000 GCA_015478945.1 Trachelipus rathkii | reverse complement strand
AGAGAGAGAGAGAGAGAGAGAGAGAGAGAGAGAGAGAGAGAGACCTTGTGAGTATATGGATCAGTTAATTTTGTGTTTTATGTAATTTTTTTCATATATTGTTAGTATATGATACTAACAATAAATTAAAATAATAAGAAAGATACGAAATTTTAAAATATTAAAAATTAAATAATAAAGTAAGCAAGAACGTACATTTTGCATGAGAAAGAACTAGGAGGGCCTAAGCCAAAACCTAACCTATATGGATCGACGATGCAGTAAACCTATACCTAACCTATATGGATCGACGATGCAGTAAACCTATACCTAACCTATATGGATCGACGATGCAGTAAACCTATACCTAACCTATATGGATCGACGATGCAGTAAACCTATACCTAACCTAGATGGATCTACTTTGCCGTAACTTTTTTTCTCTTGTTTTAGGGTATTTCTAAATAAGATTTTTGCATTTCAGAAAATATCACGAGTCTTTACTTTCTCCCGGTAACTGCCAAACGTACGATGCTTAAAAAAGTACGATTTTATTAAATAATTACCTTTGTATGTAAAATTTTTTGATCCTGTTTATTACCACTGAAACTTAGTATTATATAATAACAATATATGAAAAAAACAAAAACGAATATAACGGATCCATATAATCAATAAGGACCTGTGCTGTGTGTGTGTGTGTGTGTGTGTGTGTGTGTGTGTGTGTGTGTGTGTGTAGGTGTGTGTGTAGGTGTAGGTGTGTGTGTGTGTGTGTGTGTGTGTGTGTGTGTGTGTGTGTGTGTGTGTGTGTGTGTGTGTGTGTGTGTGTGTGTGTGTGTGTGTGTGTGTGTGTGTGTGTGTGTGTGTGTGTGTGTGTGTGTGTGTGTGTGTGTGTAAATTTCGTATTTGTGTGATATTAATTCGTACTTTTTTTTTTATTGTATATTACGCACAAATATTGTTTTACAAATTTTTTTATTTCTTTCTTTCTAAAAGAAGCTTTTTTCTCAATCTTTGCAATTGACTTTTAAGGCACCTCATAATCCATATCATGATTTTCACTATAATATATATATATATATATATATATATATATATATATATATATATATATATATATATATATATATATATATATATTATTATTATTTTTATTATATTATTTATATATATATATATATAAAAAATATATATATATATATATATATATATATATATATATATATATATATATATATATATATATATATATATATATATATATATATATATTATATATATTATATATATATATATATATATAGTATATATATATATATATATATATATAAATCTATATGATATGAAATTTATATATTGTTAAAATATATACATATATTTTAATATTACATATATATTGTATATTGTAGTACATTAAATATATATTCCTATATTTGATATGGAGGTTAGAGTTATATATTATAGATATATATATATATGTTATACATATATATATATATATATATAAGGTTGTTAGTTAAAGAGCATATATGGTGGTATTTTTTTACCTCTCTATCTATTTATATATATATATATATATTTCTATTTAAGATTGGTTATTTTTATACCTATTATGTTGGTTATTATATATATAAGGTTACAAGTATATATTGTTGTTATATAGCAGCATATATATATATATGCTATATATACATATATATATATTAAGTTATTAGTTAAGGTCATGTCGTAGCGAGGGTCGGGGGTTTGAACTCCCCAAAATTATTTAAACTATCAAAAAATTATGGAATTATGAAATTATTAATAAATCTCAATTTTAATTTATAAGGACTAATAAATATACTAATCAAATCAAATTAAGAGTACATATTAATAGAAATGAGGAAAACATATTTATGGTTCGTGAAGATTTCTTAGGTTTAATGGCTGTTGAAAGCACAAAAGGAGAACCTCTAACAAAGGCAATACTTTGAAGGTTGAAATAAATAGTGACTTTCTGATTGGACAATGACATGATGGTGGAGCAGCAAAGAAGAAAAGTTTTATATAAAAAGTGTTGAAGCTGTCGAAAATATACAGCGCCTTGCATGTTCAGTGATGTTGACATTCATATGGAGTAAAACACATTAGAAACTCTATTAGCACAATGAAAACAACTGGGCATTATTTTAGTTTTCCAAGACGAAAACTATTTTAAAAGAACTTTCCTATTTTTTCTTTTTGTTGTGGTAACCGTGTATCTCGTAAGTTGTATCGATATGTGAACGAGAACAAAGACCTCTTAATTTAAGTTCTGATGTATTAGGAATACTGCACGTGACACAGGCTTCAATTCCACAAGAGTACATTACCCACTTCCCAAGTAAATGAGTTTCTAAGAAAATGCATTTGGGCTCGTCGAAGTATGTGGAAACTCCTGGTCTGAAGTTACTGTATTTCAAATGGGTATTTCTTTCATTATGAATTAGTTGTAGTGATCCGTTCAACACTTCGGCTTTTATTCCAACCCACATAAAAATGCTGTAATCAGTGGAACATACCTCAAAAAATGTCCTAGTGGATGATACAAATGCTTGATTTTCTTCTTCGCTCATTGGAGCTGTAATTTCACCTTTCAAAGTTCGGCATAAGTGAGAAGCGCTCTTAAAATCTCTTTGTTCCGGGAAAACAACATAATCATGGAGGTTCACAACGCAGACAGAACTTTTTAAAATGTTTGTGAAGTTTGCGGAATCACTAATTCTCCATACCTTATCAAATGTGAGATGATCATTCTGGAATTCTAAAGCGTCACAAGTTAAAAAAGTTTGAACCAAAGCATCATCAAACAAATTTCCGGATAAAATATAGTTAGCAAAGCAACCCTAAAAAGTTTCTTCTAAAGTAAATCCACCGAGAACTACATCTTGCTCAACCCCAAGAATAATTGTTCCACCTGATTGAATTTCAATTGGCTCCTTGCTTTGAATTTGTAGATCGATCTCTTCCACAACAAAGGGGAATATCTAGAGGAGGCAATACTACGAAAGTTGAAATAAATAGTGACGTTCTGATTGGCCAACAACATGGTGGTGCAGCAGCAATGAAGAAAGGTTTTAGATAAAAGTGTTTATTTAAGCAGCAGTCGAAAATATACAGAGGCATTGTATATTCATTGCTGTTGAGATTCATGTACTATACTTTATTGGCACAGTGAAAACAACTGGGCACTATTTTAGTTTACCAAGGTGGAAACTATTTTATTATAAAAAATAGGAAAAATTTTCCAACAGAAAAGAAAATGGACAAAACTAACACGAATATGGGAAATAAGGTCGGTGGAAAGTTACGATGGATGGTACAATTTAGAGAAGTTTCTAAAGCAATTGTTGAAGCTTTAGAGGAGCTTGAGATGGATCAAGATATTGAACCTTCTTCAAAAGCCTTAAATCTTTTTAAATTTGTAATCACGAGCGAATTTGTTTCAACTTTATTCTCCTTCACTATTCCATTATGTAATACATTGCAGTCTCCATCATAAGTGACAGCAACTGCTTTTAATCATACTGAAAATGTAATGCTTGTTTTGAAAGATTTTCGCTCAAAAGTCGATGAAAATTTTTCAAGAATTGTGGAAGTTGCAAAGTTGCAACATAACTTCGGCTTTCTCTTAATGAAGAAATGAGTATGCCCAGTGTCAGAATCAATGTAATACGAAAATAAATCAAGCAATTGCAATTAGTTTTCTTGATGATTTTTCAAACCAGTGAGCCACAGATCCATCCTTACCAATCTTAGTAAAATGATTCCATCGATATCTATTAAAAGGTTTACGAATTTTGTAAATAAACTTGATCTATGCAGTCACATTTGGATAGTTAAGGATTTTAGCATCTATCTCACTCACAACGTGCACTCCAGAAAGATGTTTCTCTACTCTGAAAAGGCTCAAAACATATTTTTTCAATTTTACAGGAGAAGAAAGACTAACAGATCTAGCTATAATGAGTGTTCATCATAGCCACAAAATATAAACGGAAGTTATCATTCATTTTGCTGTTAATAGAGCTAGAATAATAATTTTTCATATGTATAAAATATTTCTTAAAATTGCTGTCAATTTCAAAATATATTTATTTATTTATTTATTTTATGCCTTACATTCAAGTAATATTTATATGCGAGTTTATATATATATATATATATATATATATATATATATATATATATATATATATATATATATATATATATATATATATATATATATATATATATTATTATGCTATTATTTTTATTATTATTAAGATTATATACATGTTATATATATATATATATATATTATTATTATATATATATATATATTATATATATATATATATACACATATATATATTATATATATATATAGAAAGATACACATAGTAAAATATTACAAACATATATATATTTAATATTGCTCTTATTATTATTTTCATTATTTTTATATTGTTGGCTGTCATTATATATATAAGAAGAAGATATACATAGCTATTG
The DNA here is from genome assembly GCA_015478945.1 of Trachelipus rathkii. Taxonomy (NCBI): domain Eukaryota; kingdom Metazoa; phylum Arthropoda; class Malacostraca; order Isopoda; family Trachelipodidae; genus Trachelipus; species Trachelipus rathkii. The sequence continues at coordinate 10,506 of JABUQX010135916.1, read as the reverse complement.
AGTTATTATTATATGTGATATTATTATTATATATATATTATATTATTATTATTATATATATGAAATTCTTGAAATTTAGAATCCTATAGGGAAATTAAATTCTTATAATTATAACCTATTACATATATATATATATATATATATATATATATATATTATATATTATTATAATTATTATTAATATATTATTATTAATATATATATATATACATATAATATATATATATTATACATATACATATACATATAGCATATATTATATATATATATATATATATATATATATATATATATATATATATATATATATATATATATATATATATATATATATATATATATATATATATATATATATCCTCCTCCCCAAAAACATTTACATGGGTCTTATATATATATATATATATATATATATATATATATATATATATATATATATATATATATATATATATATATATATATATATATATATATATATATATATATATATATATATAAATGTGGATTCCATTTTTATATTTTTAAAAACATTGGACATGGTTTCAAAATCCTTTGTTATGAAGGATTAAATGTAGGTTTCCTCATTTGAAGTTGGTTGTCGGTAATAAATTTTCCGAACGCCTAGCAACCCTCTCTATCTTGTTCTTCTTGGCTATTCTCCATCATGAGCCAATAAATTCAGAGTCATCACCGGGCTGACGAGATTAGCCTTGAATGGACGTTCACCTCGAAACCAGGCGAGAGAGTTCGCATTGTCTTTTCCCATCCTCTACCTCATTTTAATGCCCTCTCCATCTGGCTGCAGCGTTTGGCTTGATGCGAGTAAGTCTGGATGCTATCTCTTATATGCCCAGAGTGTAAGATTTAAATGGAGTCTGGGGCATGGAGGGAGAGTGGAGGGAATGAGCTGCCAAGTGCTAAATATAATTTTTTCTCTATGTTCCTTCTCTTTCTTTTTTACATTTCTCTTCATTTTTAGTCTTCTGAGATGAAATGGAAAGAAATATTTAAGCATTGTCTTTAGATATCTCGTTCTTCTTCTGACGAAGGTCAATGCGTTATTGCTGCCTGACGACGCTTTTCAAGCCTCCCCGTTACCCATTCTTTTATAATTCTTTAAATAATTTACTTATTAATATAAAGTGGGTTTCAGGTTAAAATTCCTAACGAATAAAATTTTTTCTTGATCATTATGCGTGATGTACCACTAACGTCTATATAGCAAGATAAATTATGTAATATAGTAAACTAATCTTATTATAATATATTATATATAAAATATATATAGTTATGCCCATATTAATCTACCAGTAAGCGTCCAGTGGCCAGTATCAATGTCCACTGAAGTGGACCTGACAACAGACCATCAGTCAACTCCATTCTTATATACGTTAATCTATATATAATTATATATATAGTGAGTAGATAGCATGCTTGATAAATATTGCTTTTAACACCTTAATTAAACATATATCATTATAATTCGAGGCCATGCACAATCAACCGCTGCCAATCATCTATCCAATATAATTAATCCTCCAATATATCTATTTGAATCGATAACCTCCTTGAAAAAAATACAATAATAAGGAAAAAAGATATCTAAAGTAATACTAGTCCCTCTACTATAATTCTCAATATTACCTCTCATTAACCAAGAGTATATCTCTATACTAAAATACTCGTGCAAATGTTTTGTCCGTGTTAAGATAACTCCCGAGAGTACAAAGATTGATAATATGTATACCATCTACATGATTTACTACAATACCAATAATAAGTGTATATTACCAATCTTAGTTGGGTGTGACATGGGTCTTTCCTATTTCAGGTGTAAGCTCACGCTGCTATATTATGCGTTATAATTTTTGTATGAACTCAAGATACTATTTATTAAGGAATATTATATTATTAATAATAGATAATTTATACGATATATAAATATTATATAAAAGCGGAATAATCCTCTTCTAAGTCAGTCTAATTAACTCCGACTCTTAAACACCTCTAGACATTCCCATTGTCTCTTCTTTTTATTTCCCTCCCAAAGAAAAATGTTCTTTCAAGTGAACGCGATGTCTGGCTTGCTTATCCTCTTTGCCTCTCACCTCATTGCTTGTGAGTCCGATGTATTAGTCACAGGACTTATTCTCCGCCTCACAGAAGATTACGTCTCTCTCATATATACCCTAGCGGAAGAAACGAAGGTGCGAGTAGGTACTTAAGGGCAAGCGATAAGTTTAAACTATGACAGAAATATACAAAACTAGGCTAATTTTTTTCTATTCCTGCGTGTTTTTAATTACTGCCTGACCTATGAGTAATTACGGCACATCAAAATTAATAGTGAAGAATGTTTTATTCAGGAGTCGCTCCATAATCATATTATTAAACCCCAATCTCGATAAATTTGTGCCAAACTATCACCGCTCAAAATTATATTTGACATAGATTCATAGTATTGTGATGGTCATAATTAAATCTGTATATTTGTCAATTAACAAAGTTGGTGTAGGATTAGCTTATTATGTTTTGTGGAGTAAAATATCTTAAGAATAACTTGTGATAGAAATTTAATTATAACATTTCGTTTGAATCCTAATATCTGGTATCTTTTCTCTTTCCTTTGCATTTATTTATATATTTCTACAACAAAGTTAGCCCTTGATTGATATTTAATGGGTACCTAATCATATGATGTAATGATTATCTTTGATTATGAAGTGAATCCTAACAAACCGCTAACTGTCATACAGGTTTATTAAGTGCTTTCAAAAATGACCTTTTTAAAACGGAAATATTGCTTATAATCATAACTACACCAATGTTAAACATGGAAATTTAATAAATTGCAAGATATTGATTAAAGCTTTTTAAATAGTTTATAGATACCAATAGATTAAATACAATAAATATATTTTCTTTGCAAGATGGGTATTTTTATTTCAATAGTATTAATTTAATGTTTTTTTGATATTAATAAATATTTTGAATATATATTTTTTAAAATATTTCAATACTTTTTATAATGTTCATAAATAAATATTTATTCATAGCCTTTATTTTTTAATCAAAAATTCTTTTACAAGTAAATAACTACTCTTCGTATAACATAATTGCTGTGTTAAATAATAAAATATTATTAAAATTATAAAGATACCATTCATATCATCCTCAATATACATATCATAACAAACATGACTTACAGACAATATTAATTATAACATTAATGATAAGAGTATAAACTAGTTTTGTTTGTGAAATAATAAAAGTTTTTTAAATACAAAAAGTAATAAAACAAAAAATGTAAAATATAAGCTATCAATGACGTTAATAAAGTATTTGAAAAAAACAATATTAAAAGTTCATCAATAATAACTTCTAATGAATTTTATATAATATATCATTGAAAAGACTTTGAAAAATGCTAACAATAAATGACATATATTACAATATAACATCTTTATTATACTACTGAACTAATATTAATTAATATAATTAATATAACAACCCCAATTATTTTGCATATCGTTAATTTTTAAATTAATATTATGCTGTCATTCCACCAATTTCAAGAAATTTTTGTTGTGTACATATACTATAATCACCGTTATGGACACCCCAGTCTAGTGGTTTATTCCTAATGTGGTGAACCACGTAATTATTTTTAAATAATTGGAGGCATATTATTCTAAAATTTGTATATTCATAGTCTTCATTGATAAAAGTCATAATAGTTAAATAATTGATTAGAAAATTTGCAAATGAAAGTGAGAGGAAGAGGCTAATAAAGGTGAAGCCGTAAAATGTTTAGTCAATAATAATACAATAATGTAGTCTGATAGCCTGCTACGCACATAGACGCTGTTACACCCACCTTCAATGCTAACAAAGAATCCTCGTCAAAAGTCTCGAAAAATGCGTTTCTTACCTCTAATATCATCTTCAGTATGACGCTCCTAATGAAACAATGTCGATGTGCATGAAGAACAAAACTGGTGAGCGTGAATAACTCTAATTACAGAGAAATCAATGAAATGGCAAAATACCAGTACGTGGTACAGAAGCATTCAATGATTGGCACAGTTGACTACTATCCCATCCGGCCACCTTTTTCTCACTTATCTCTCTCCTCTCACACCGACTCCAAGTTATATACACACGACAAAATTACTATAATGAAATGTTTTCCGAATCGACCTATCGGGTTGTGCACCGACGTCTGTTTGAAGTGCGGCTTTGAGAAATGATGGGAGAGGTGCTTTCCATGATGGGAAATAGCGAGAATGAATAACGACATTCTACCTATGTGGTTTCCGGCAGTCGATAGAAATCACCAATATAATGAAGCTTCAGATTGACTCACCGCATGCAAGTGCACCTTCTGTCAATCCTTCCAGATTTCTGGTATCCGTGATATGCGTCCTTGCAGACATAAAGTCTATCATGTACCCTATGTCTTGGTCTTTCAGTGCTCGAACTGTGGCATCTTCGGTAGAGATATGGAAGCACCTATATTCTGCTCTTACAAGTGTTCTATTCAAAAGGCTGAGATAATCTGGACGTTTACGAAAAGTTATCAAATATAGTCCTGATGTGGAAGATAGTGCGATGGATGATTATATATATCATTTAGAGGCCTGCAGATTCATATACTCAATGTATTGGTAATCTTGTGGATATAATCAACTCTGTCGGCTCACGAATCTCATACCAGGTGGTTAAATCCTTTTGAATGTTAAATGAATTCAAGGCAGATAATATACAATGGTCACTTATACATTCTATTTAGGGCTAACAGGATAACATTTCTTTATAGTACGTTCTCATACAATAATACCATTGATAGAAAGAGTGCGTTTATTATAATATAGTGGCGATTTGTGTATAAAAAAATAGTAAATTCTTCGTAAATTGTTGAGTATTTTCAAATTTTAAATTTAATATTATGATATAAAATTAAAAATGATTATCATTTTACAAAACTATTTGAGACACTCGATATTGATGTTATATTAATAAAATAAATTTAGTGTAAATAAATGTTATTATTATTTTTAGGCCTGATAAGTTTTGAATATTATTTAAGTGATTTTTGTAGTTTTAGAATAGTTTAAAAAGTATATAATGCATTTCAATCAATTAAATATAAACGAGATGTGGTTCTTTAGGAGATGAATTATTATAGCTGCTCGGATACGACATAATTATATGTATAAAGTGGAGAGAAAGAACATTACATAGAATAAAGATAATAATTAAAATATTATATTTATTTTATATTATATTTCTCTAATTTTTTATTTATAATGACAACTTTTAAATAGTATATTTAACTTAATTTATTTAACTTGCAAAGTTTAATTTTAATTTGTGAAATAAAAATGAGATATGGTATTTGTGATTATACATTACTTGTCATTATAAAGAAGGGGATAGTCCCGTATGTATATTACTTGAAATTGCAATTTTGCTGTCGTATTCATCAATATAAAAATATAATAGTTTGCAGAGACATTGAAGTAGTCACTTTTACTGATTAAGATATACTCACTGCACTAAATATTTATAGAGACTTGAGGAATGTACAACTTTATTATCCATAAATATATTCCCTTTACAGAATTTTTTTAGATCTTTGAAATCAATCTTAATTCTCATTTCTTGGATTAAAATTTGTCTATATTTATATTTAGTAATATATACCACTATTACCATATAACCCTTGTATCAATGCTTAATAGCTTCTTTTACCTTTATTCCTTCACCAAATAAACACTTTTAATATACTCAAACACTGAATTTATTCGCGATTATACCAACCACAAAATACTATATCCGTCATGTACTTTTCTAAACCTTTATTCTCTTAACTTACTCTCACCCAATTCATATTATATGAAGATCCATCTATCGTTGATATGCGCCTCAATACCCATCTAGTTCCCTGACCCTTGAACTATATACTACCTAGGTTATTAACCAATTCAGTTTTATACATTATTCAAATAGTGTTTTTGGTTTACCTTGTCCCATATCTTTGCTTTAATTACCTTAGACCCCTAAGCGTGGGTATAAACCTATTCTGGCTCAAGGGCTCTAGCGCATCTCACTGACGCAAACACAATGGCCTTCACTCTCGGTAAAATTACCTACGCTCCTCGCGATAGTGTGTACTCATTATGCTAATGTCCAACACGGAATAACATGGCTAGCACTGTCTTAATCACACTAGATGGTACAAGTATCTTTTCCGTAAGTTTACCTCTGCAATCATTCCTGATAAAAATAAGATGCTCTTGCTGCGATTCCACAGTTGATTACCATGCGCAATCGATCTAACTCAACTCCTGAGCACACTGTGCGGACATTAGACACGCATCCAGATGATCCACCTTCGTGCCATCATTATTCGTGAAAACTCAGCCCTCTGATGGAAATCCATTACCAATTCCACTATCCCAGTTATCCATGCTCGACCGACCACAGACGTCAAACCATCGCCTTCATGTGGAATGGCCCGTAAATGTCCTGAGCGATGTTCTCGCATAATTATCATGTGAATTCCTTCATTTTTCGCGCACGACTGTATAGTCATATAAATTGAAGCTTCTCATATCTGTGAGGCTATAGCTACATGTTAGTGCGAGGTGGCCTAGTTGCATGTACAGACCGCAATTCGCTCTTTTGGGTTAATATTCTAATATGTTCTCTCTTCTCTATCATTAACTTGTGTTCTTTCATTTATCTTTTTTTATATTACCTTTCTCCTATCTACTAATCTTTCTGCTCTTGGTTTATCATTAGTCGATAAGCGCACCCCCAGGTAATGCCATCCAAATAATTAAGTAATCACCGTTTTTATTTATGCATTAGGATGTTGCTCTTCTAAAGTTACTGTGCGACCGTATACAGATCTTGTACTTGAGGAGTCTGTGGTGTATCTCTTGTGTGGAGGCCACAACCTTCGGTCAACGACAGCTCCTAACTTACCATGACAGTGAGTCTTTTCATTCTCATCTCTTTCATTCCCCTCGAATTCTCTATCTTTCACAATTTCCTCATTACAAGATCAAATCTCTAAAGACAGATAAAAACAAACTCTTTCATTTATTCTCTCATTTCCATCATGCTCAATATGAAATTTAATTAGGTTCGGAGCCATCGAAGTAATCTCAATTCCATATTTTGTCATACAATAAAACTCAATATTAAACTTTTTTCTCAATGTCATTAATTATAATCTTATACACAACTCATATTAAATTCCGCTATCATTGAAGTACTTCTCTAAATTAAATGAGCCATACATATCCTACCCTAATTTAGTTCATTCTATACCTCTATCTAGCCTTGTCAATATATCTACATACTTCCAATATATATATTCACACCCCCTTTTCACTCTCTCAATATAACTAACTTATAAGGTCCACCATTCGTTAGAATTTATGAAATGAATCCGATCCAGATTTATGCCAGCATTCTCTATATAATATTAAAAGTTCAACATTCGCCTTTCCAAAAACTCACCCAACTACATTAGGATCCATCGAGGCGCTTGTAAATCTTCTTACTCTTTCGTATATATAACCTTCATAATCTTTAAAAAAATTAATCCATTACCATCTTTTCGTCCCGTACACATGAACATATTAATCCTTTGACGAACTGTCTACCGATATAAAGGACACCACCGTAATTCCGCGATGCACACCAGACTCCGAAGTATGATCACGATTCAATTCTACCCGCCATACACTCATACATCCACTATCTCCAACTTTATAACTACGATTGTCATACTAATACTCTTTATATATATAAAATATTGGTTTTACATGCCTTCTATTTAATTCATGAAATTATTCTTTTTCTCTCTCTCTTTTCTTCTCTTTCAGTTTCAATTATCTACTCTCTCCACATACAATCAATTATACCATTTTTCTCACTTTGCATCTGATCTCATCTCTTTTCTCTGACGTATCATATCCTTTATAGTGAGTAGTAGTCATTTTTTCTATGATAGAGTTGTTGTATCGAATTGAAACTTGGTATAATGTCTTATTTCATATTATAGTCATCCATTATCTTGCTACAACACCATATTCTCTCTTAACCTTTCGTTTTCTCCATTTTAATTTTCTTGCTAATTATCACACTCGTTAATTCCATACTTTCTCTCAGATTGTCTTATTTATTTTTCATGTCTTAAATATTCATCTTAATTTTCCTTCTTCCTTAAAGCTTGCATTCAATCTGTTCAACATTTCCTAAATTCATACTTTTCTATAATGTAATGATATATAATTATCACTCATAATTGCTTCCCTCAATTTCCCTTTTAAAAAATAGGTATATAGTTATGGGTGTGCACCCACGTTGGTATTGCCAGTATAATATGTATTCTGTTATATTAAAAAATATAATAAAAACTATACTTGTAATAAAGAAAGTATGGTGGTTTGTGGTCTAGTATATATCATATGGAACTGGAGAAAAATTGACTATTAGGAGCGTTAAATAAAAAAATAAAAATACAACTTTTTCTTAATTTTTAATTATCAAAATAGAATAATCACATTACACCTAAAAGTCAATTGCTAAATTTCGAAATATTAGTATTAATAAACTTACAACTAAAATCTGTGAAAATGAATTATATTTTAAATATTTGGTAACGGAATTATTTAAATAATAAGCAACTAGTAAAAAATAAATAAATATAATTAATAAAATAATACAAATTAGAACTCAATATTAACAACATATCAATATAGGCAATTACCAAGCAATAAATATAATACAATAAAATGTGATAGTCTGATATAATATACTAAGTAAGTGACAATGATTCATTTCTGAACTATATTCTACAAGTTACCCAATACTAGTCTTTTATCCTCCCTATCCTCTGTGCCGTGATAATTCTTCATATCCTTATGAGTAATCCCCATTGTGACCACCTTATGGTAGTGTTTCAATGTTATAAGACATAGCAGGTGAGTATATATCCCGGTATGTGCCTTCTCAGTGTGAAATACAGTAGCGGTATATGTCGCGGTATGTCTGGCAGAGAAGTGTATAGTAATCGAGGAGAGTTAAGTTTTAACCTAATAATTCCTCATAATCTCATCAATGACTTTATCTTTTTACGATCTTCGAAATATATAGAGTTCAATTCTCAGATTCAGAAAAGGAAAAGGAAAAAATCTTCCATTGTGAGAGCTGGGAAATGATTGGGATATTGATGCGTCGGACAATAATAGATATAGCAGAAGATAAGCGATGAGATAATAAAGAATAAATTTTATAATATGTAATATTTTTCTTATAAGGTGAGTTTATATTTTCCGTGATAATTATATACTATATACTTATTAATATTATTTAAAAATATAATTAATATAAATTATATATATATATTTTTTAGATAATATAATTATATTAATTTTAATTATAAATAGATATAGTATTAAATATTTATATATATTATTAATCTTATATATAAACTATTCATCATATAATATATATACACCGGTCCTATACTACTCTATACCAATAATATATACTTATATTAATTCACTAATCATATTATACATTATTATCTATTTTAGATCAAAAATAACAATAACATTTACTTTACTATTTAATATTATAGTTTTATATATAAGATAAGTACATATATTTAATTATTTATAAATATATTAATAATATATAATAATATATACTAACGGATTGATAATATATATTAATTATTATTATATTATATATATGATTAATATATTATTAAATTTTATTATAATATTTATACTTAATATATCATAATTATAATATCAATATATATTAATATTATATTATATTATTCATATATATATTAATAATTAATAATAATTAATATATATATTATATATACTATAATAATATATCCTGATTAATATAGTTTATCTTATATATTTCTGGAGCAAAACTAATATTCTTGGTGAATTATTTAATTATAATATCATAAATATTTATATCTTTATATATTAATATATATATATATAGTTATTTATTATATTACCTATATATATATTATCTATATACTCTATTATATATTCATGGTCAATAAAAAAAAATAGGCTCGAATGTTAGAGTTATGTGAGAAACGCCGTAAATAGTAAAAACTGATAATATTTTATTAAGTATCGACCAACGAAAGTCTAGAAAATTTGGAGTAATGTGAAGGTTATATAACTATATATGACAGGCATTATAGAGAAAATGCGTTCTGTGAGATTTCGATGAGGAAGAAGATCTGTCTCTAATCCTCAAAACAGGTTTGAGTTTTACATGATTTTATGTTTTATTTAAATATTTAATTGATGGGCTGACATTTATATTAAGTACCAAAGTTTAAGATAAATTTTACTAGTTTAAACGATCAATAAGCTCATAATGCCCTATTCACCTCATGCCAGTACACAACTATCATACAATCATAAATAACGACATTCCACTCCA
>JABUQX010135915.1:5000-11926 GCA_015478945.1 Trachelipus rathkii | reverse complement strand
GCGTGTGTGTGTGTGTGTGTGTGTGTGTGTGTGTGTGTGTGTGTGTGTGTGTGTGTGTAAGAGGGGGAGATTTTAAGAAGTTTAGCTGAGAAGTTAAAAAATTTGGGACTACATCATCAGGAATTCTAACCAGATCAGTCAAAAATGATTCGAAACGGGAAATTGAGAAACCTCTATAGGTACGAAAGAGGAACTAGTTTGAAATAAATGAAAAAAAAATAGTTGAGTCTGCTGCTTAAGAATGAATAAAGATGGAACAGTATTTGAGAATGTAATGTTGGTTTCTATTCACAAACGGCCTGGGAAAGATACAACTGATAATATTGTGACAGAACTTATAACCATCCTACTGACTTTCTCACTATTGATAAATCTATTAAAAAATCTGAACCAAATGCACTACCAGTGACTACTTTTGAATCTGATGAAAAACATATTCAGGTTGATGGTGTTTCCATGGGCGCTGGAGTGACCAACGCGTTCGCTGACTTTTTACATGTCGCATATTGAAAATTTAGTATTAAACAAAAATAAATCTTTCAATCCCAGACTATTATACGAAATGTTGATGACACCCCGTGGTCTTCGAACGTGATGTAGATGTTAAACTCTGCCTTTTATTGATGAACTCCAAGAATTTAAGTGTCCCAAATTTTACTTTGGAAAATCTGAAAAATAATTCCTTCCATTTTTTAGACGTTAACATCTTCATCCAAGTGGAGCCCTTACCACAAGTATTTACGTCAAACCTTACCGACAAAGGCTCCGCTATACTAATTTCAGCTCACACTTACCCCTTACTTATAAAATAGCACTAATTAAAATCTCATCTACAGAGCAAAATTCAGCATTTGCTCTGATCAAACGTTTGACACAGAGCTAAGAATGGCTATGAATCTTCGTTAATTATAACTTCTTTCTCAATATTCGTTAGATAAAATCATTAGAACTTTTATAAATAAGAAAATTGCCGAAGAAAGAAGATAATAGGGATAGCTTGACTTTCTTTTTCAGATCATAAACGATAGATAGATTTAATTATGAAAATATCAGGTTAAGGAAAATAATCCAATATCACATAAAGTCCAAATCTAACGCTAAAGAAATAAAACTTAGATGTTACTATAGGCCAGGGGTGGCCAACCCTTGGCACATGCGCCAAACGTGGCGCATTATGATTATGTGGCGCATTGCTACGGGCTACATTTTGGGAGATTTTATATTTTTATTGGGCTACGTCAGCCTATTTCTTACGAATTTATTTAACGAAAACTAAAAATTCATTTTATTTCCAGAAATTTGTTAAATCTGGCAAGCAGGCAGCAGCATAACAGTATTGTAATCCTTATGTATTTTTTTTTGTTGCGTCGACTCTCATATTCAATATATTTTCCGTTCAGAACTCATATTTTAAACATGATTTTAAATTACCTTGTAATAAAACATCGTCAATGATAATCAGTTGAATTTTTTTTTTTTTTTTTTTTTTTTTTTTTACAGATTACCACCACTCACGGGCTGGGCCCTTTTCAAGGAGGGGGCAGGAAATAAAATACCGGAAAGCCCACCCAAGCTCAAGCCTAACGCAAATCTCTCAGATATAAAGAAGTATGTAACAAATATTGTAATCCTTATGTATTTTTTTTTGTTGCGTCGACTCTCATATTCAATATATTTTCCGTTCAGAACTCATATTTTAAACATGATTTTAAATTACCTTGTAATAAAACATCGTCAATGATAACAGTTGAATTTTTTTTTTTTTTTTTTTTTTTTTTTTTTTACAGATTTACCACCACCACGGCTGCCTTTTCAAGGAGGGGACAGGAAATAAAATACCGGATAGCCCACCCAAGCCCAAGCCTAACGCAAATCTCTCAGGTGTGTGTATTTTTGGTTTTAAAGAGAGGAAGATTAAATACAGTAGGAAAAACAGAAGATGGCAAGGAGTTCCACAGAACAGAAGTGGCTGGAAAGAAGGAGGCACCACAACGAATGTATCTGGGATTTTCAATGCTCACGCAAAATGCATGCGAGAGCATGGCACCCCTTGTATTGCGGAGGGCGACGCAATGGAGGTGGAATGCGAGTGGCCAACTCCTCTGAGCATCTACTGCTGTAGTACCTATAGAAAGAGATAGCGCGCCAACGTCACGTCGCAGAGATAGGGTCAAGCAGAGTTAGAAAGTAGACAGTTTATTAGTCTTCTAGCTTTAGACTCAACCCTATCCAAGAGAAGGGTGGAGCCTTGCCCCCCAAATGCGAGCACAGTACTCCAAACAAGGGCTAATAAGACATTATATAGCTGGAGTAGCTATGCAGAAGAAAAAAATTCTGCAACTCCTGAACAGAACTTCCCAGTTTCTGAGGTCAATTTTAGCAAACCGTTGTGATATGAGGTTTCCAAGATACTCTTTGCCTATGTCTGCACTCAAGAATGTTTAGATGCTTGTCAGGTGAGATCAGTCGAAACCAAGTCGAAAAAGACAGAGCTAGGAGGTAGTTTTGGAGAGGGAGATGGGGAAGTAGTTGAGTTTTCAAAGAGTTGAATTTGACAAGGTTGTGGTGGCCCCACCGGGAAATCCCATCCAGATCGGCAAGAATAGAATCGGAAAGCTGAAGACGAGAGGCAACTCTAGATGCAAAAGAGGGAGCAGATTTGAAATGAGTGAAGAATGGAGAGTTGAGTCATCGGCATAAGAGTGAACAGAGTTAGAAGTACAGCTGAGAAGATCATGCTGATGAAAAGTAAGAATAAAGCTGGAGATAAACAGAACCTGAGGAACACCCCAATGGTAGAAGGAGGAAGAGTTTGCTCCATCAACGAGTGCTGATATGGAGCGACCAGAGAGAAAAAATTAGACAAGAGTAAGCAAAGAGAAGGAGTGGAGAAACCCAAAGGAAGGGGAGTTTAGAGAAGGATGCATGCTATACTTCGATCAAAAGTTTTGATATATCGAGTGGCTACCACCCAAGACTCCCATAGTCCTAAGGGCAGAAGACCATAAATCAGCAAGATAGGATAGTATGTCACTAGTTGACCTCGATGTCGAAAGCCATAATGATGATCTGAAAGAAGGGGGAATGAGACTCCAGATGATCCAGGAAATGGGAGTTAAGAAGAGCTTCAAAAGACCTTAGAAAGAATACAAGTGAGAGCTATAGGACGAAAGTTAGAAGGATCAGAGCAGTCTCTTTTTTCGGGATTGTTGACATATGCGCGCTTCCAGCACTGGGGAAATGTAAATGTTAGAGTTAAGGCATAGAGAGTAGAGTTGATCGAGGACAGTGGCCAGCTCGGAAGCACACTTCCTCAGCACACGTGGAGTGAATGATATTAACCGGGGCCACTAGCCTTCCTAACCTTCATAGATTTCAGAATCCCATACACCTGATCATGCGTAATCACGGAAGAGGCATAGGAAACCTGAGAGGTGAGAAGTAGTGAGGAGGGATGCCAATCGTCCAGGGTAGAATTAGATGAAAAAGGAGGCTGAAGAGATTAGCCTTTTTAGTTGGAGAGTTACAGAACTGTCAGAGCGAATAAGTGGAGGAAAGGCAGATTTGAAAAGAAGTTGGTTAGAGATGTTTTTGGCAAGAGCCAGAAATTTTTATCAGTAAAGCAGGTTGTCGCTCTTTCTTTTAGTGAAAGCGCGCTTTGCCTCCTGTCGAATAATAGTCCTGCAACGATTCCGAAGAATGGAAATTAGTAAAAATTAGTTTACTACATAGTGAGGTATTTCTTAAATTATTTGATATTTATTTTCTGAGGCAAGCATATTAGAAATTAGTGCCGTATTTTTAAATCAAAGAATTCCCAAAAATATAATTAGTAGAGTAGAAATCAAGATATTCTGTGATATATATAGTATATAGAGATAGCAGAGCAGCATAGTATATATATATATATATATATATGATATATATATATATATATATATATATATATATATATATATATTATAGAGAGCAGAGTATATGATATATATATATATATATATGGCGCATCTAGAACTCGTCTGTGAAAAAAATTTGGCGCATGGTCTGCAAAAGGTTGGCCACCTCTGCTATAGGCCATTGAAACTTTCTTCTATGTTTCTGAAAGAAACTGTGAAACTAAGGAGAATGTGAGCCATGTAGTATACCAATTTACACTTTGAATAAACATGGCTTTAATGACTCTTACATCGGGTATACTACTAATTCTCTCAAACTTCATGTCTCACAACATAGATACAGGCCTAGTAAGATCTTTGAACACTTGAAAAACGATCACGGAACCCCTAAACAAAATCTCGACATTTCTAATTTCAATATACTACACAGAGCAGGAAATTTTTTTGAATTGAGGCTTGCTGAGTCCCTCTTAATAAAAAAACACAAGCCAATTATCAACATCAAGTATAATGAAATGGAAATTTTGTTGAACATTTTTTAGGTTTGGCTAGTTAGAATCTCTTTATTGATATAATTATTACTTAAGGATTTTAGATTTAACGTTGGTTATAAAACTTTAATTTGTTACCTCACATTTATATTTTTAAATTTAAATAACATTTATTTTGTTTCATCATTTGTTAAATTAGTCTAGAACTCGTCTCTGAAGATGCCTGAAGTGGCCAGGCGAAATATTAGATTAAAAGTTCAGAAAGCAGTTGCTCTTTTCTACTCTAGAATAGTCCTTAAAAAAATCAATCATGTAGCTTAATATATTTATTATCTGTTGCATATATTGTTTATAATTATGTTAACTTTATTATTATTATTAATGGTATTATTATTACTATTAAATATTATTATTATTATTATTATTATTATTATTATTATTATTATTATTATTATTATTATTATTATTATTATTATTATTATTATTATTATTATTATTATTTGTAACATATTTTGTTTCGTTTGACAAATTTTATTTTAAAATAAATTTTAAAGAGTTCATAAAGACGGTTTTAACATGTAATGTAAAGCTAATATAAACCTTATCGTTTGTTATGGTGTGAAGCTCTTTTTTGGTATATAACAATTCTTTTGATATTTCCTAAGTTTCGTGTAATTAGGAAGGTGTACTGTTTATGCTCCGCCCATTCTTCATATTATGAAGGTAGGTCATTTCTTGTAAATTTCTTGATTAAATTATAGTTTGCGCATCGTTTCTGAATATATTTTGTATTTGATTGGATGACAGCCGACAGGGATCCATGATATTTTATTTTAGTATTTAAGCTCAGGTTTGCCATTTTTCGAGGATTTTTATCCGTTTTTCATCAAAGGTGTTTGGTGTATAGCCTTGTCTGGCAGACGATTATTTGTGTGACGTTAAATTCTAATGTGTAACATTTACAACATTTGAAATTAAACAAATATTTCATTATTGATTTATAAAATAGCAGAACTACCTTTCTCTTATATATTTTATCAATTTTGTTTTCGTTACAATTTACAGTAGGTTGTAGCCTGCAGACTGCTGTTTGTAGGCTTTACTTACTAATTTTAATGTATTTTACATTTGTATCATAAAATCATATTTATAATTTACTTTTAAACATTAATGTATATTATATTTATATAGAATGAGTCTGAATGACAAAACTCAAAAGTGACTTAAGGATGCAAATGGAAATAATAAAAAATATTGAAATTAAAATATACCAAGATTGTAAAATGAAAGAGATGAGTGGATGACTAAATTAAACATCTGACCCAAGCATATCAACTTTGATTCACTAATCACTAGTCCTCACTCCCCAGACCCCAGTCACTACTGAGTACTGACTACTGTGCTGTGACTACTGTCAAGCTCATTATCACTGGCTCATCAGCGTGATCAGCTTACAGATGAATTAATTTAATTTAATTTACTTTTTATTTCCTAAAAGTGGTTGAATATTACTCGACTTTGCACATGCATTTCTAAAATCTGATTTAAATAATTATGATAAAAATGTTACATTAACAGTAAAAACAGAGTAAGAAAACATTAATGAAGCCACAAACAAAATATGAATATCAAAATTCAGAATATATAATAAAAATATGGAAAACCCATAAAATTTTGAACACAAACCTCAAGGGCTTTCCACTAGTAGGAATTATTGGAACCAAAAATGTCCCAATGCTATATTACATTGCTAAAACTTATAATATAATTGTTCAAACATGTAAATTCCACAACTTATTGTAAAAAAAAAAAAAAAAAAATTATTTGTTTTTTTTCAGGCTGTGTTTTTTTCATGAAAAAAAACGAGCTTGTTTTTTTCCTTTCCCAACCCTATCCATGATATTTTATTTTAGTATTTAAACTCAGGTTTACCATTTCTCGATGATTTTTATCCATTTTCATCAAAGGTGTTTGGTGTATAGCATTATCTGGCAGACGATTATTTTTGTGACTTAATATCCTAATGTGTAAAATTTACGACGACGAGTTCCCGTTAGCTTGTTTTTCATTGTATCATTTGTAGTAGCTTACATTGTGTATTTTGTGTCAGTTTGTCATCTTAAAAAAATCAATTTTGAGATTAAGTGTTTAAATATTTTGCTAATATTTTTTTTGAAATAAGAAGTGACAAGTGTTTGTGGATGTACCTGTGTTCCTGTTACAAAACAGTAAGTGAAATATTATGTTACATGTGTTACTTTAAGCCATTTTAAATATAATTTGCATTCTGAAGATTTACCCTAGACATTTGTATTAAAGTAAATTTTAACAGTCCAAAGTTATTAATAAATTCATTTTCTTTCTTTCTTTTGCTAATGATTTTGGTTATATAATATTTGTTTATTATTTTGGCCGAGATTATTAGGATCGGAATTTGAATCATTGATTATTTGATCTTAACAGAAATATTGAATGTTTATGTATTATTTATTTATATCTTTTGCTATACAAATTTCTTTTGTATAATATTTTTTTATTA
>JABUQX010135914.1:57500-62500 GCA_015478945.1 Trachelipus rathkii | reverse complement strand
GCAAAAATTATATATCCGAACAAAAGGTGTTATACAAGACTAAGTGAAGGACGCTGATTCTTAATCTGGGCTCAAAATATTTGTAGCACGTTACCATTCTGAGTTTTGACCACTACAATGTATTGTTTATTTAAAGACACATAACATATTAAAGGTTAACAATTAATAAATTATTAATGTACGTTTTATTTTTAATATACAAAAGTATTTTGAGAAATATGTTCTTACGGTTGAACGTTGAACTGGTCTCCTGTTGCGGGAACCATCAGAAATCACAAACCATAAAGGGAATGAACCGACCTTGATATCTTCTTTCTATTTTGAAGGTTTACGAGTTTTTTTCTTCATGATCATCGCTAATATTTATTTCAGGAAAATTCTAGATCGGCTTGCAAAATATAGAACTGTAGAGATACCCGGCATCTCATTCTATGAAATACCGTTATTATTTTGACTATGATATCATATTGGTTATCTGCTATCTGAGATGCTTAAAGGATTTTGATAGCTAACACGAATGAATTTCATGCTGCTAGCTCTAGTAGATCATATTATCTCGAAAGTTGCTATTAGTCATAAATATTCTGATATTCCTTTTTGAAATACCTGCAGTCAGATTTGCGTCAATTTATACTGCATCCAAATTTCTTTTAGGTACTAGAATCATTGTCCATCTTTGTTTATCGTTTTTAACAAAGTTATTTATGAGGCCAAGTTTGATGCAAATTGAGAGCAGAAAAACGATTTTGGATTTAAAAGCTATATATAATGTAAATTAATCAGACAAACGACATGCTTTGCTCTTTTAGGCCCATGTTTTACAGCATAATTCTTCTATCATTATTAGAAACGGTCCGAAAGATGCAATAACAGCTCTCATATTACAGTATATTCCTGCTTAATTACTACTAAAACTGCAGTTCAAAAACAAGATAATGTTTTCAGGTTATTTTTAATTTGTTAAAAATATTCATTTTGAGTAAATTTCCCACTTATATAACAAACCTTGTCTGGGTGATTCACACACTATATCAGAGTGTTGATCTAGCACATAAAAAACTATTTAATACAGTGAATACTATCTATACAGGCAGAGTGATTGAAAAAATTATCTCATGTTATGACAATTCAAGTTACACTGGAGTTACAAAGAGCAATGTTACATCCTATAAGAATTTTCTTCAATTTATTACAGCAACATAATGTGTTCATGTTTTAATTAAAATAATGCAGAATACCAAAACATATCATTCAATTGCAATATAATATCTAAAAAAAATTGAAGTTATATAATCTGAATAAGAATAAGAACCTTAAACTTTTTATTATTATATTCTAAATCATAATAAGACGAAATGAAAAGGCTCCCTAATCATGCGCACGCATGTAGTTAAAAATCATGGACTATTCCAAAACTTTGGCTGGAACAATCCGCAGAAGAGATAAAGAGATTCGAATTATGCAAAGTGGATCTAGATTAAATCATGTCTTTTCTCTGGTAGCATTTTTCTTTTTCATCATAATCATTAAAGTTTTAAACCTCTAATATTACACTAATATTCTATTCATCATAGCTATAAAAAATATTATTTTATACTATCTGAAACTAGTATTTGGTATCAGCAAAAAAGATCAATATCAAAGAAAAAGATATGCAGCAATAAGAAGTGGAGAAATTAAATATTGAAAGAAATAAGGAGGATTCCTACAGATTTTAAAAATCAAATTGCTTATTTGAAAGAGTTGATTAAGAAATTACCTTAAACAAAGCTTGGAGCTAATAAAAATGAAAAAATGAAAAGAAAGGAAAACGTTTTCAAAAAGCAAATTAAATATAAATAAAAAAACATATAGGATGAGTACAACTCACAGGGTAGAAGAACTGATGAAAATAACTATAGGTTACGAACATGAATGAGTAAATATGAACTAGTGGGAATGATGTAAACACTGATCAGAAGAATATGTCTCACTAGATATAAAATTGGATTAGGAAATAAATTTTAAACTGATTTCATGTTCAGGAATGTGATATCAAAAATAAAAGTCCTTAATAATTCCATTCCAGTTGAAAGCAGAGAAAGAATGCAATTGACAATGTAAACTTGCTTAATTGGATAGTTAAGTAATGAGAAGAAAGCCGATTCCTAAGAATATAAACAAAGATAACAAATAAAAAATAATATAATTAGTTTTCATTGAGAACAATGATTATTGCAGAAACGTAGTTAATTCATGATAAAAAATAGGAAAAGAGGTTGAAAGATTTTTACCCCTAAAAATATGTGCATAAAAAAGTTTTTTTCTTAATTTTGGGGAGCTCAGTGGATAAGAGAAATTAACATCAGTTCAAAGGTGACACCAACAAACAGTAATGGAGAAATAGAACTTCATTAAATAAATACAAACGATGTGAAAAAATTAACAAGGAAAACTAATAGTTGGAAGGCTACAGGAATGGATAAAGTTAAAATTATTTGACTGTTAAGATTCAAATCGTTAAAACTATTAACCTAATATCCAAATAATAAAATGGATTGGGAGGCAGAAATCTCATATTAGTCCACAACCTGTGAAACAATCTTTTGGCAAAGAATAAAGAGCAAGACCCTAGTAAATTTAGACCTTTTAAGTAACCTTTATTTCCGCAATTTATAAAATACTAACAGCACAGTGAATTCAAAGGGTTTATAAACAAGCAAAACATAACATTTGAGAAGAACAAAAGAGTATAGCGATCAAACTTACGACGAAAAAAACAATAATTAGTTTGATAAAAATTGTTTGTAATAAACAAATTATCAACCTGAAAATTGATAGATAAACAGTGGAAAAAGGAGAAAGAATCTTGTATCTCTTTATTTTGGATAAGGAAACTATCACCAGGCATAAAACGAATAGGAGAAAATAAACACAAAATAAGTTGCAGCTTTTCATTCAGAGCATGGAATGAGTTTAGGGTTAGATAAACTTGAACTCCACAACTTTGAAAAATGAGAAACCTGCTGAGACCGTAACGTTAATTAACTTAAAAATTAAGCCTTCATTGAATAAGAAGAGTTAATATTCATATATAGTAGAAGGCACTGTATGAAAAGATAGGAAAACAAATTAATAAAGAGATATGATGGAAATGTAAATAAAAGAGTCTAAAATAACACAAAGACTGAATTTAAAGTTGTACTAAACTAGAAACAATCAGTTCAGTATTATTCAGTGCTAGGTATAGTTTGAAATAGTGTACTGTGACCGGCGCAAAATTATTTCTCATAACAAACCAGATGAAACCTCTTGAACTCTCAAGCTATGATTTAAGACCGGCTTCAATTTGGGCTTATGCGGACCCCATTTTAGCGCCTTAAATAGACCCAAATTCTGGATTTTTTGGCTAATTTGACAAAGCAATCAACAGCTTTATAGGCTCTAAAACGTCGTTTTCGAGTGTTTTTCTGTCTGTAGTCTGTTTTGGTATTTTCAATTTTTGAAAATCTATGTTTTTGACATTTTTCACTCCAAAATCTATATTTTGAAATGATTTCAAACTTGAACTATACTTGGTGAATTCCACCAACTCTCACAAAATGTAAGTACATACTAGAGTTTAGATTTTCACCCCGAATAATCAGCAGTGGTTGAATTTCAAACAGTACCTTTTGGTTATGAAAATGAAAAAAATGCGATAATATTTTTTTGCTAATACTATCAGGATGTAATTTTCAGGGCTTATAAAGTCTGAAGAGATACACATTTTTATTTGAATAATGTTTTGAATATGCAGTAGTTATGGATTTGCCCCAGGAAAATGTTCAAAAAATATATTTTGGAAACATTTAATTTTTTGCTAAGTATATTAAAATATTATCTCGTAAAACAGATGTATCCCGCTCGACTATGTACTTCCTGAAAGTTTGATGTTGATCCGGATGTGAAAAATAAAAACCATCTCAATATTACTTTAAAAAAAAAAAAAAAAAAAAAAAATTTGAAAAGGTGCTTTTTTTTGATATATATATAATATATATATATATATATATATATATATATATATATATATATATATATATATATATATATATATAATATATATTTTTATATATTTTTATATATTATATATATATATATATATATATATATATATATATATATATATATAAAAATAATAACATATATATGTATATATAGACACATATATATATATATATATATATATATATATATATATATATATATATATATGTAATTTTTATAAGTGGGCACTGCTAACTCGATGGATTTAGTACTTTTCGGGTCTTTAAATTAGGCTTCTTCTGTTGCTTGTTCTTGATATTGGGGTTACGTAACCCCATTTACATATTTTTCATATTAGGGTTATTTGACCCCAGTAAACAGATGTATCCGCTCGACTATGTACTTCCTGAAAAGTTTGGTGATCGGATGTGAAGAAATAAAAACCATCTCAATATTTCCACTTTTTAAAAAAAAAAAAAAAAAAAAAAAAAAATTTAAAGTAAATATCTGCACATACAAATACCCATACCCCGCCCACACTATATATATATATATATATATATATATATATATGTATTTATCTCTATATTCTCACCATATATATATATATATATATATATATATATATATATATATATATATATATATATATATATATATATATATCTATATATTCTTAACCCAATAAAGCATCAAATTTTTTTAAACTTATAGTCGGAAAGATATCCTTTTTAAGATAATTTTTCTGTACACTCAAAAAATATTTCTTGAAAATTTACATAATTTTTTTTTTTGGAAATTTGTTCCAGGGCAAATCAGTACTACTGAATGTACAAAATTCATCTGGACAAAAAATGTATTACCTCCCCGACTACATAAGCCCTGAAAATTTCATCCACTTCGCCAGAACAAAAAAAAATTTTTGTTTTCATTTTCAGAAATAAAAAGCATAGTTTGAAATTCGACCATTGCTGGGTTCTGGGATCAAAAAT
>JABUQX010135914.1:45000-50000 GCA_015478945.1 Trachelipus rathkii | reverse complement strand
CTCACAGCCATCAACCAGCTCTCAGAGGCAATGACCTGTAACTAAGATGATGATGTTTATATTTGGAAAAATATTGAATATGGAGCTAGAACAGCTTACTCCACCACTCAACAGACAAGATTATGAGCAAAAGTTAAAAGGAGTATCATCAGGCCAGTAACAGAAACTCGCTTTATTGGCATAATTTTTAACCCAAGATACAGACCCACAGTACTGCCAGAGGGATGGAGCGTATTCTAAAGCAGTGGATTTATGGAATAAAATTTAGAAGCAAATCTCCTCCGGATTCAATAAAGTTATCCTATTGATGAGTCTCTGTTTGAGGCAGTGACTTCCTTCATTCTTGTCACACATCTCTCAAAGAAAAAGAAAAATAGATGCGAAGAATATTCTATAAACAATAAAAAGCATATTGTCAGCAACTTCATCAACTGGTAATGTTGAAAGGGATTTTCAACTTTTGGACTTTGGACATTTCAACCATTAGAAATAGGTTGGGAACAGCTAAAACAGTGAAGAATTATTTATGTATAAAATTCTTAAAATGATAATTCAGTTTCGACTTTTATAATAATGAATCTCTCTCTCTCTCTCCCTTCTCTCTCTCTCTCTCTCTCTCTCTCCTCTCTCTCTTCTCTCTCTCTCTCACTCCTCTCTCTCTCTGCTCTCTCTCTCTCTCTCTTCTCTCTCTCTCTCTCTCTCTCTCTCTCTCTCTCTCTCTATCTCTCTGCTCTCTCTCTCTCTCTCTCTCTCGGCTCGGTAGATAATTAGTATATATATATACATATATAACAGTCTTTATATAAAATATACTATACTATACTATATATATAATATAATATAACTATATATATACGGGATATTGTACAAATATTATATTATAATACTATGAGTATATATAATATATACTATATATATATATATACTATATATTATATATATTAATACTATATATATATTATATATATTATATATATTTATAAATACTATAGTATATATATAATATAAATATATATATATAATATAGTATATATATATATATATATATACTTATATATATATACTATATATATAGTATATAATATATATATATATATATTTATATCATACCCTATATATATACTATATATATATATATTATATATATATATAGTATATATATTATGATATATAATGATATATATATATATAATGTATATTAATATATATATAATATAATATATAATATATACCGTATATATACAAATAAAAAGGTAAATAAAAATTCATTTATCATTATATGTTAATTTTGAATTAAACCTTTCTTATGCATTTTTTTTTTTGGAGGGGGGTAAAATAATAAAGTGAAACCTTTTTTTCAGATAGAGTTTATATAGTATAATATACCCTCTTATTTTTTACTTTAGAGGAACCGCTAAACTCAAAAAAATATAAAATTTATACCCAACAAAAATTCAAAAATTTGGAAATTTAAGAATCTAAAGAAAATTTATTAAGCGACATTTAAAAAATTATGTTAGCACATGTGCTATAACAGTTTCTCATAGTGAGTTGCTTTGGCCTTTAAAATCCCCAATTAAAACAGATAAAAACCACATTTAAAAACCCATCAAAATAGCATAAAACCCCCAAAAAACAAAAAGCGATTGCCGTTCATTTGGTTTATAAAAACAATCGGTTTTTTTTTTTAAAAAACCATGGTTTTTTCCAACCCGTATATAAAGATATCATATATATAATATACTAATTATGACTACATCGCATATATAGATATTATATATATATACTATATATATAGTATATATATATATACATATATATACTATATATATACTATATATATATTATATACTTTTTATATATATATATATATATATAAAATATATATATATATAGTATATATATATATTATAAGTATATATATATATATATTATATACTATATACTATATGAGTTATAGTTATATTATAATATACTATATATATTATTATATATACTCACATAGTATATCTATATATATTTAATAATATATTATATATATTATATAGCTATATTACCTACGATGTATAGTATATATATAGTATATATATAGTACCTCACCTTGTATACTTATATCCCTATGCTTCACGGGATAGTACTTATGCTCTGTATATATTATACTCATATTACTATACTATATTGTATTTATAATCATCTATATACTATAATATATATATATATATATATATATATCATATAAATAAATATATATAGTATTATTATATATACTATATATTATATATATATATATATATATGATATCTATAGTAATATATATATTAATATATATATGATATATAGTATATATAGTATAATAATATTATATTATATATATTTAATATTAGTATATATTATTATATATTTTAAAGAAAGATAAATATATATCGATATATTTAATATATATAGTATATATATAGTATATATTATATATATATATTTATATTATATCATTAGATATATATTCATTATAATATATATATGTACTATATATATTATATTAATATATATAACACCAAGTATCGTATATATATTATATAATATATTTAAGTATGTTATATATGTATAGTATATATATATATATACTAATATATATAATCACTAGATTATATTGATATTACTATACTGTTATATACACCAGTAAGCGTACCTAATACTATAATGTATATATATATATTTCGTTTAATATGATATTATATTATATTACATAGTAGCTATAATTTTATATTATATAGTATATTAATATATACTATATTAGTATAGTAATATATATATATATACATACTACTATATATATATATATATCCATGCTTCAGTATATATATATATATTGTATCGTATATATATATAATAGCTACTATATATATACTAGTATATACTATATAGTAATATATACTATAGTATATAATCTATATATATAGGTACGGTATTAATAGTAGAGTATATACTAGCATATTATCATTATATTACATACTAGTATATACTTATATTTTTTTGATTTAGATTAAATATCAATATATTATTTCGAGCTATAGGGCAATATATATATAATATTTATTATCATTAATATACTAATATATTAATACAACTTATAGTATACACTTAGTCTACTAGTTATATATATACATTATATATATATTAGTAAGTATTATATTATACATATATAATTTACTCTATATATATAGTATACGATGTATTAACATTCCTATATATATTAGTTTATAGTCAAACTATTACACAAGTACTATATATATATATATTATCCAACGCCTATATTCTATCAATATAATAATATAGCTGCGGTATATTAATTACATTAGTAATATATAGTAATACTATATATAATATATATTCTATATATTATAATATAAATACTATTTATTTCTTCCACTATTGTTTGTAGGATAGTAACTACGTGGCATGTATAGATATTACTATATTTGCCCTATTCAAACAAAATTAATAAAAAGGAGAATAGTATACCGAAGTACTAATACTATAACTATAATAATATATCATATATATATATGACTTAAAAAAAATTATAAATAATAAATAATATATATACTATCTGAATTATATACCTAATAACCTACTGCCATATATAAATAGTATGACCACATATAGTATATACTTATATAGATCTACTCATTAAACTTATATCTATATGATATATATAGTAAACATCTAAATATAGTATTATCATATTATTATATATATATATATACTATCATATATGAATATACATATATAGAATAATTTATAATAGTTATATATCATATATATAATATTATATATATTATATATATATTTTTATGGTTGACTAATTTAGCTTTTATTACAAGAGCTAAAACTTGATCTTTGTATTTAAAATTTTAAAATGCGGTTTCTTTATATTTTGTGAATAGCAATATAGTAAAGGAAAACGCTTTAAAAGATAGCCCCGCCCCCCCCACCTTTGAGTTGCTAAAATAAATTATTAATTACTCTTAATATTTTGACAGTTGATGTAATTAAGCTTTAGTTGAGATATAAATAAGGTGACAATGACCACGGATATCTATAAAGAAGATTGTCGCCATTGCGGAGTATTAAAACATTCATTTTCAGAATAAATTGCGTTACATTTTAATCTCCGTGTATCTTGTTTTCAATTTTCCCTTTTCCTTTATGACTTACACGCAGAAATTGAATTTCAAATTTGCGGAGATTTTTTTCCGAGTTCATTTGAATGAATGAGTGTTAAGTTGAAGTGAGATTCTCTTTCATGTTTTAATACTAATCAATAATCTTTTTCTGTATATACCTTTTTTGTAAAACGACCTGAAATTAAAAAAAAAACCAGAAAGCTAATTTTTTTCAATTTTATGTTTCTATTCTTGTGATCTATCTATCTATTTCAATGTATCTCCATGTACCTATTAATTTGTATGGCTATCTATTGACCAATTCATTTATCCGTTATCTATCTATCCATCCTATCCTATCCATCTTGTAGAAGGGAAATTTATAGAAATTCCAATATACGTAAGTTACTCTTTTTTTTTTTTAAAAAAAACGTTCTCATAAAAGTGAAAAATCTCCCTCTATTTCGATCGCTCTCTTTTCCAAATTGTTTACCAACTGATCTTTCTCCCTCCCTCCCTTTTTTAAGTAATAATATATATGATATATATATGATATATATATATATAATATATAATATATATATATGCCTATATATTATATAATAACCTATATAATATATATATATATATATATATATAATATATATATATATATATATAATATATATTTATATATATATATATATATTAAAGGTCAGACATGTATTAATTCCACACCCTGGAAGCTCCTTACATCAGTGTTATACTCGGAAATATTTATCCACATTAATTAAAACAATATTTAACGAAAAGAAGGTGAAAAATATTTTATGAAATATTTTTTTTTCTATATAATCT
>JABUQX010135914.1:0-40000 GCA_015478945.1 Trachelipus rathkii | reverse complement strand
ATCTGAGTGTATTATGAGGCAAAAACTATATACCTTATTATATCTCTAACTGTAGTCACTTAAACTAATAAGAAGGAGAGCGTGGTCATACTATATAATAAATAAATGCGTTATTACTATTGTCTAACACAAAAATCTATATATAGTATATATATATTAAAACGGGCTTTTCTTTTGTTCTTATTTGGAATTGTTGCTTGCGTAGCAGGATTCGCTGACCGTGATTGGAGTAATGATAGGTATGGGTATCAGGCGATGATAACTCAAAAATCACTATTTATGATATTAATTTTAACTGATTTTTATAGTCTGTTATATGTAAAATATGGTAAATTTTTAGCAGTATAAATAAACATAAGAAGATTATATAAAATATATTAAGGATATATATATATATATTTAAAGACCTAATAAATAAGTATAAAAATATTAAAAGTTTTTAATAAATTAAAAAAAATAAATAAATAAACAAAAGATTTTAAATAAACAAACAAGTTTTTTATATAGAATAATATATAAATGTAAAAATAAATAAAAAGTATTATATTTTAAAATACAAAAAGAAAAATAAAGATGTGAAAGACAACGTTCTATATGTTTTGCTATTTTTGCCCTGAACAAAGTTTTAAGTATATTGAACTTTTTAAATGAATGTTAGCTGCTTATTTAGTGTTTTAAAATAGGTATATGTAGGGTTGATGTTGTATACAAACTATATTCTTGGATATATAGGCCTTATATGATAATTATAGACTTTATCTGATAACGGCAAAACTTTTTCTAACTATGGTGGCATATATTCACGTATAGTAATTATGAGTTCTATATATAGATAATTTAAGTAACCACTTATATATATATATATATATGGTAGTGATTTAGATAAATGATACAACATTCAAAATATACGATATAAAAATTTGCAATATGTTTAAGAGTAAATTGTTTGAAAAGTTAGTGTAAGAATGGATACGTATGTATTACAAATAGTTAGTTACGTATACAAGTATTGTGAGTTAAGTATGGAGTTTGTTAATGTTAGCGATTATTCATATATCTATGGACACTATGTAATAGATGTTATGATATAGGTAATTTTATCTACTAAGAAAATCTCTTAACTATACATTGTATATAGATATGTTAGACTTTATATGAGTGTAAAATTCTGTGAGCGTTAAGTTAGCAATATACTCATATTGAAACTAAGTTAAGATATCTTACACAAGGTTTGTTGAGATAATATTTGTTAAATGCTAATCCTTAATTAGTTATAATGTAAAAAAAGACCTCAGTCTATTATTAATGTTAAGAAAATAAGTGTAAGTAGGTTACGTATACTGCGCTCAATTAGTAAGTTACTTTACTTGTTGTTATTATATACGTATGTGAGAAGCGTTAGTTTAATAGTGTAACCGGTTATTCTATGTTATACAATAAAGTGTGATACAAGTGATATTGTGAGTATAATGAGTATCAGTTTATATTCGTAAATTTCAGTGAATTAGATTAGTACTATGTATTGCTCTCTATATTGTATAGTCTAAATACTTTGTACGTATATAGTAGTATATTCATTATAATTACTCAGTATGATATTTAGAACAATTGTATATATGAGTAAGTTGGAGTTAGTGAATATAATTGCCGGGTATATTAATTAATAAATAATGTATCCAGTGAACGATTGTTAAGAAAAAGATGTAGTATTTCCCATTCATGCAACTCCTAATAATGTATAGTTATCCCTTTACTTTGTTAAGTATGGAATGTATTTTATGGTTAATGCTTTAACTGTTATTCCTGTTTAAGATATGAGTGTATTTAAGTTATTCTTTGTGAAATGTTATGATGTTATTGATCACTCGTAACACATTATTCGCAGACATGAGGAGCCCTATGTTCTGCGGTGTTATTTGATGGGTGAAAAGCCTTTGTTTACTAGCATCATGGCCAATATATTAGTGTCATACTGCTATGCGAGATAGACGCAATATATATGAGCCCACAAAGATCAGTTTAATGCATATTATAAAAGATGTTTTATGGTGATAAAATATAAATTCACAGCGATATATACCAAGAAAGGTGTTATATATATGGTGAAAAAGTGTCCCAGTGACATGTATATAGAAGAAAAAATAGTGTAAGAGTAGGTGTCCATCTGTCCTGCACTCCAAAATGTTAGTTTACCTTTCCACCTCCAGTTAATATGCGAGAGATCCTGGGTTAGGATGTTTCAAGCTGAAAGTTCAAGGAAGCACCGCTAGGTCTGCAGAGACTATGACCTAATGTGAGAACCAAGGCTCGTATATATTGATATCATAACAAACAAAATTTTATGCTCAATGATACCGTTGAGGCATAAGATGCGATCAGCATACTCCTAGTCCGATTGCTACGTAGGGACTGGAAGTGGAGCGTGGATCTGGTCTTTGACTGTTAAACTGAGTTTAGTCCAGGGTGTTTGTAGTAGGTATCGGCGTAAAAACCCCTCAGAAGTTGGCCTTAATGTTTATACGCCCCTTCAGTAAACACACTACTTGAATAAGAAGCCGCTGGAGTCACTTTACCGGATGACCAATAATACAAAAAACCCCTAAGAGATTAATAAAGCCCATAGTAAAACAAAAATAAATATCGACAAAAGCGATTATCCATCGTGCTCTGTCTATATAAGAAGGGATTATGAGTCGGTACCATAAAATTCGAGAGCAATCCATTGAGGAATGGGGAGTAGGGCGAGGAATCAGTGGAGGTTTGAATAGAGGCTTTGATGCTTAATATGAGACCCGAGCGCCCCGTGCCCCAAAATAGACAGTACCGGAGTGGGAAGAAGAGCAGTCCGAGCGCGCGCGAGCCCATGGAGTATAGAACAGAGGTACTTCCAGGTAAACAAGAGGGCCCAGCAGAGAGGAGACCTCAAGAATGGCATCACACTGGAGAGACTCCAGAGGCATGTTTAGACTAGGTAGAGGTGTAGTAGTTATAATATATAAGAAAATCGTAACTCGTTCTATGTTAAACCCTTATGAACACTAGATAAAAACCTAATAAAATCTGCGATTGTATTTTCTTTATAGTAGTCTTCTCTTAATTCTCTTAAAAGAAATCTATATTCAAACGATTCGTTTTAGAATTTGTGTGAAGGATACATCCTAGAGTGTGTAACAAAGTTTTTAATTTTTAAAAAAATCTATTTTTTAATTTTAAGTATATTAAAAATGACTGTCCTATAGTTAAGTTATATTGTCATCAGAAAGAGGAAAATGGTTTTAAATTTTTAAATGAGTATGTATTTATAATATAGTAATCTCTGTAATCGATTTATATATTATTAGTAATATGTTAGTATATGGTTTCTCCTTGTCTCACGAGATGATACATCAATAGAGGCATTAACATAGGTATTGTGTGATTTTTAAAGAATTAAATTTCACAAAGGTTGAGGCGACGACCCCAATCGGAAATTCGTATCCAGATATCACAAAGTAGTCGGCTATGTGCTACGTACGCGATTAATCGGAATTTGTAATTGAGTTGAGCACGAGACTTGGTAGACCGCCTAATTCTTGCGTAGAAGTAAAGAGAGTGTGGAGTGGCGTATTAGCACAGTAAGAATTGAACATGAGCATTAGTAAGTATGATGTGAATGGAAACCTTATATATATTATGGTACTGCCTGTATCATCACTGAGTTTCCGTTTGTTCTACGCCATATTTTCTCACAGTTTGTATTTAGGGGCTCGGTCCTATCGAATTGCGTCAAATCGGTCATTTACCCCGGATATATACTATATATAGAATACTACAACCTTAAAAGGCTGTATATCAAGTTTCCGTTGTTGCTATGTCCAATATTTCATGATTACTGATAGGTAGTGAGAGTTGACCCGTTTATTAGGTATATAGGCATACCCACTCCAATCATTACATCCACAGCGTCAATACTAATGAATACAATTACCTCAGATAAGTGCGTATATATATTTTATATATGATATTTTATATTCCGAGTTTCATCATTCTATGTCAATATTTTCAGTTTTGTGGGCGTGGTCCCCTAATTTTGACAAATCTCGGTTCATATTGTACACCGAAATATAGACATCTAAGATACAACCTTATATAGATAAGGCTTAGTATATATATATCAATGTTTCGTTGTTCATATTGTACTAGAACTATTATCAATATTTCAGATTTTGGGGTGAGGACCCCGTCTGGGGCACCCACAGTTCAATTATTACATCCAGGGTCATCTAAATATAATCCTCAGAAGGTTAGTATAATAACCGTAAGTTTTACATCAATTATCTCACTATATATTGATTAAATATATATGTTCAAGTACTTGTAATTATGGTGTCTATGATCCCCGAATTATGATTTCACATAATAATTCGTCATTTACTCCCTACGGATACAATCTATAAGATACAATATCCTAAAATAAGGTAAACTTGAAATAACTAAAGTTTCAGCTTTATATCATCAATCAATATATTTTCAGATTTCTGGTAGTGATGATAGTTAGTCCCGTTACTAGTAGTATATTAGGGCATCACCACTTAGACATTTAACACCCTAGGGGTCTATGCTTATAAGATAACATCTCATACTAGAGAAGGATTAATGTTATAACTCGATAAATGTATTTTCGAATAACTTATCTATATTAGAGTCTAATTATTATATGAATTGTAGATGGGGACATGGTCCTCCAGAAAATTTGGTCTATACTCGGTCATTTACCCACTTATTACGAACATACCTAAGATTACAACCTAAATAAGTTGTATTGAGTATATACAATGATTGTCAGCTGTCACATCAATATTTATAATGTTTGGGGTGTACCCCTATCTATGTAGGGGTACCTATAACACCACTTAGACTCTATACTATAAACATATAACCATAAGTGGGTATACACCCTCCTATTCGTGTAGGGACCCACGGGATCGAACTTTTGATTAATATGACTAGCTGATATACCTTACCCCATATCTAAACACCCTATCTCTACTAATTTTATTAATACCCTGTACCTGAATTAACTTAAACTGATACTACTACGCCACTATACTACTACTACTACTACTATACTACTATTAAATATTAATATAATAATTAAATATATAATTAAATTAATATATATCATAAATAAATAAAATTATAATATATAAAAATTATAAATAAGCTGATGACCGGTTCAAGTCGAATGAAGTGTCACTCAGTTAGTCATAATATATATATAGTATATATATATTTATACTATATAATGATGAGTATGTCACCTAGTAGTATGCGGTGCTAGTAGGCTGGATCGCGTGATTCACGGGGTAAGCGGGGTATAATATATATGAATAAGGTAGGTCGAGGTATACGAGTAATCAGATCGGAAGTCGAGTCGGAGCTCCAGACGGTAATTCAAAGGTACAACACAAACTCTCGAACAATTATGACATACTCTCTATTAGATCTGAAAATTTCTCGATAAAATAAAATTAAATAAAATAGTCTATAATACTACAAATAACCGACAATACAAATAATAGAACATAATCACATTAGAACAAATACGAGACAAACTAATAGCTACAAAACCTTCAGGTCTTTGATTTAGTTTCGTTCGAATTGTTAGCCCGTTTAGCGGCTACTCAATTCTATCTCTCCATTTATAGAGCTAAATATCATAGTAATACTCATACAATTCATTTTAATAAGTAAAATAAATGAGGTTGCGCTAGTGAAACCTTCACGGATATTACTTAACATTTATACTTATATATATTATATGATATATATAATTATTTGCTATTACATATATAATAATATTACTATATATAATATTAAATATTATATTAATATATTAATTAATATATTTATATATAAGTAATAAATATATGATATATATAAGATACTATATATATATAGCTCGTAATAGGAATATATATATCTAGATACTATACTAATAATATATATATCATATATATATAGTACTATATTTAAAAATATATGATTAGTAATTATATATATATTATATCAATATATTATATATTATATATATATAATTAATTAACTGATATATTATACAATATATATATTACTAATTAATGATATATATATAGCTATATATTTATATATATTATATATATAATTAAATATAATATATATATAATATAATAATATATCATATATATTAATATATATAATAGTTAAATATAGTATTATATAGTATAGATATTAATATATATATATTAACTATATATATATATATATACGTTCAATTATATATATATTTATATATAGAACAAATAATATATGTTATATATAATTTTAATATAATAATAGTGAATAATATATAATATAGTTAATATATTTATTATAGATATTATAATATATATATCAATATTACTTAGGTAATATAATAATGAATATTATTCTAACAAACCTTTACCCCTAAGGTAGGACTTTCGCCTTGCAGTATGGTGCCTCAAAGACATTATTCTTCGCTATCTTTGCGTCTCGAAACTCTTGAATCACTCTAAGAATATATAAACTCGGTTCTCGAACCCATTAATGGTTATTATAGTGAATGCTAGTACCTTGAGGTTATATACTTACAGGTTATAGGGTTTGTCACCCTTTCATAATGGAACTCAGCATACTTCTTCCAATTAGCCCTCATAAAATTAACGATCTTTCAAGGAGCTGCCCTCTGATAAAGATATATCGTTTGACTGTCGCAAAGTTCCTCGTATATGCTGGTCTAGGAGCTTTATTGAGAGCAATACAAAATAGTAAAGGCCGTATGGTTTACTCATTATAACTCTCACCCATGCGCCCTAGTATAACTGTTGTGACAATAAAGCAGAAAGTCTTCCTATGCCCTGAACTCAATATATAATATATATATGCAGATAAAATATTAATATTTAATAGTTAATTATATTTTATATTAAGATATATTATATATATCATATAATATAGTTAGCTATTATAATATATATTAATAACTATATATTAATATTAATATTATGATATAAAATATTATATATATAGTATATT
Source organism: Trachelipus rathkii (assembly GCA_015478945.1). Classification (NCBI taxonomy): domain Eukaryota; kingdom Metazoa; phylum Arthropoda; class Malacostraca; order Isopoda; family Trachelipodidae; genus Trachelipus; species Trachelipus rathkii. Next base: position 32,926 of record JABUQX010135914.1, on the reverse strand, counting down.
AAATCTTATAGATATATATTAATATATATATTATATATATATTATTAATATATTATATTTATAATATATATATAACTATATATATAATTATTAATTATCTATATAAATTATATTACATACTATATAAAATAATGAGTTAATATATAATTTATATATATGCATTAAATATAATTATATAATATATATATATATATATAAGTAGCTTAAACATTAATCTTATAAGTATAGTATATCATATTATATAGATATATATATATAATATTATTTAATATATAATATATGATATATATATAAATATATATATATATATATTAAATTAGTAAATATATAGATAATATAGATATATTATAATATATGATTAAATATAAATTTATTTGTAATATATATATAATTATATAATTATAACACTTCTATTTTATATAGTATATATAATATATAATAGTATATATAATAATATATACTAATATATAGATTATATACTATTATATATATAGTAAATGTATATAAGATACTATATAATATATATAATTATTAAATATACATAGTATATATAAGTATATATTATATATATTAAAGTGAATATAATATATTAATTATATAAATATAGCAAAATAATTTAATATAAGTATAATATATATAATAGATAATTATAATATACTATAATATTAATTAATTAATAATATATATAAGAATATATATATTAAGTATAATACTATACATTATATGAAAAATGCACAACCATAACCTATAATTTATATATTATAATAATATATAAATAAGTATAATCTTAATATAATATATATATATTAATATATATATAATTATATTAATAATATATATATATATATATATCAGTATTATTAATTAATGCCATATATTATTAACTATAATACTATATAGTATAATATAACTATATTATATTATAGTAGATATTATATATCTATTGATATCATATATATTAAATATATAAATAATTACCTTATTAATATTATAATATTAATTAATACCGTATATAGTATATATACTATATAATATTGTATACCTTAATAATATATAATATTAAATATATAATACTACTCATAAATATATATATATCATATTAATTATATATAGCCGTATATATACTTTATATGCGGGCATATCTATAAGCTACTAATGCGTATATATATAGTATATATACTACTATTACTATATATAAAATATATTATTTAAGTACTACATATATATATAAGGTACTATATATATATTATAATATATACTATATAATATATATATATTACAATACTATTAATTATAATATATAATTAATATTAATTCATAGTGAATTAATATAAATATATTTATCGTATAAATTATTATATATTATACTAGTATATATATATACATATATACACTATATATATCTATATATAAAAATATATATCATATGTTAAACATTATAGTGTTTGTTAATGTATTGTTGTATAAAGCATAATAATAGGTTTATTATAATATAGTATGTACGTATTAATAATGTGATATGCATAATCATATAGTTAGTGATATTGCTTAGCAGCATAATGTTAACACTATATACTAATAGCAGACTATTATCTATGGCCACTTTAGATAAATAGATCAAAATGTTTCCTCTAAGAAGTTAAACTGAGAAGAAAATGCCGAGGAAATAATTAACCACAAATTACCTTATAATAAGCCTAAATTTCCATATTATCGTCATTATATCAGATCTACAGAAAACTGCCAAAATTATATAATTGTTATGCATATCAACTTCAGACCACAATATTACCATCAGACAACACGGTGTCATCCATGCAATATACATGTTATGAAGATTACAGCTCAGTAAAACTCTAACAATACCTCGTAACTATATTTATACTCACTAATTGAGCGATTAAACAGTCAAGACATATAAATAATGATAAATCAGAGAGAATAAATAAATTCGAGAGATTCTGTCAGAAGCACATCATCAAATAGATGGACTGCAACAGTATAACTTAATATATATATCACGGGGTCTACCTCTCATACTGGTAGTAGGTTAAAGCCAAGATAGAGTCTAGTACCGTGCTATACTCACCTTCGAACTCGTCACGCCGCCGTCCCGTGAGTGCTATGCCTCGAAGTGCTCCGTAATCTCATTATTATTATCATACATATATAATATAATAAGCTTCAGCTTTCATATCTAGAGTATCAGTGAGTCAATAATACATCATAATACTAGCTCTGAGACTATACCTGCTACTAGAGGCTACAATTCTCACCCCTCACGTCACCTCCTCCTCCAACAACGCATAACCCTAGGTTCCGACCTATATTCACGTCGTCTCTATAGTATATACACCCTACATACTATACATATAATCAGTATAGCCATAGGATCTTAATAACTAGACTATAGAGAAACGTGGTATGATGTCACTAAACTGTATAGTATAGCATAACGAGTATATAAGCCTATTTATAGTGTGCACTGTACGTAAATATATACTATATACTATATAATAGTATAGTACTATAGTATACTATATAGGTTATATAAGCATATATAAAGTATGTATATATATATATTATAACTAGTAATATATATATTATATATTGTCATTAATACTTGCTAAGAACTATATATATATAACTATCTATATATATAACTAGAATATATATAATTTTTATATATTACTTATAATATATATATATACAAATATTATAATTATAATATAATATAATGATCGTGAGCAGATATATATATAGCTATTATATGATACTAACATACTATATTATATGATAAACTTATATATATATTATGTATAATCACCTATAATTAAAAGTATATAATATTATATATACACTATATATCTTACTATACTTATATATATATACCTATATAATATATATACTATATAACCTACTATATATCATATATATATATATATATCTATATATATATATATATCATAGTATACGTACTATATATATATACGTAGATAACTTATATCATATAAATTATGCATATATGATCAATCACTCATAATAGTAAATAGATATATAACAAGTATATATATATATATCATATAATATCATATATATATATATATATATATTATATATATTAGATATATATATATAAGTATATATATAGTAATACTATATATATTATATACTAATATATTAAATATATATATATATACTATAATATATATATAGTATATGTTATATATAAATATATTAGTATAAAATATATATATACTATATATATATATGATATAGTATATATATATTATATATTATCTCACTATATAAGATAATATATATTATAATATAAATATATACTATATATATATATAATATAGATTATATATCATATTATATATATTTATATATATATTAGTGAGTATGATATATATATTAATATATTATATATATATAACATATATAATATATATATATTATATATATATATATTATATATATATATATATATATAGTAAAATATATAGTATAATATATATATACTGATATAATATGTATATCATATATTTTAAATACGTATATATATGAGTATATATACTCATATATATTCATAATACTGTGAGTATATATATATATATAATATATATACTTAATAGCAATAGCTATAATATTTATACGTGTACTATACTGCTCAAATACAGCATGAAAGCTTGAATCTTTTACTGTACTCATTATTATTTAAATTAAACTGGCTACTATTAATCTAAAAATTTTAACTTATTCAACACAGCTCTAATTTACAGAGTTAATTATCCATAGGCTAGGCCTTGAGTTAGGCCTTAGCATAAAAGTTAGGCACATTATCAGGTATAATATTAAGTCGTAGCATAAAGGTCAGTCATATCCGAACACATATCTTTGAATAGATTAGCAGTCTTTCTAGGTGCAAGCACTTAAAGAGATTTTCTAATTCCCTAATTTAAAGAATTTTCTCTTAAACCAGAAAAGCTGAGACAATATTTCTGTCTATTGAAACAGTTCATGAAAATTTAGAAGAAAACCACATATAACCCTTACTGAATTCATGTTGGACTTGAAGAATCTCCTTGTGGGAAGGAGGGATACCAAAGAAAATCATAAGATATCGATAATCCCAAAGTCCTTTGGATTACCTCACAGACAAATAATCTCTTAATTATGACTAAGATACTTAGTAGAGTTATGGAAGAACTTTAGAGTTTTATAAAAGCATAAAGATAAAGTATTGAAATTTTTTAATCCTGATTAAAGTTGTAAGTAGAAGAATTTTAGAGAAACTGTAATCAATTTATAGCAAGGAAGGAGGTCCTATTCATAACTAACATGAGAGTAGAAGCAGCTGGAATTGACATATAGCTGAGAGTATCTGCTATAACAGGAATAACGATACTATACCTTTATAACATTGTGGAATATTTAGAAGAAAAGATCTATGTATACCCTCCTGAAAAAACACAAGGATCATGGAATGGAGAAATAAAGGGAATACTTCTAAGTTTTTCAGGAAAAAGGAACAAAGGCAGTGGGCTTGACCCTATTTTATTATACCCCACAAATATAAGACAGAATAAAGGAATAGTTAAAAAACTTTCCAATACAGAAATAACGTCAATGGACTTTTGTCTAAAGTGTGAGGCCATAGGTCATCATTTTAGAAACTGTGAATGGAACACCACATATTGCCGAATCTGTTGGAAGTTTCTTCCCAGGGGTTCAACGACTAATTGTAAAGATGCCCCTGCATGGCACCCAAAGGAAAACGAAAGTAACATGATCATACCATATAACAACCCCACTGATTTAGATAAAGGTATTAAAGCTCGGAAAATAGAAATAAAATATGATTCAAAAGCCAGAAAACCAAACCCTTACCCAAAGAATAAGCACAGTTATCAGGCAAAGAGTTAAAAGAAGACAACAAGAGTTCATCTAATTAAAACCACCAAGCCGATCCAGAACATGAAGAAGGATCAGAAACCGAAGACAAAGAAGAGAATGAACAGTTTTTTACACCAGACGTCTCTGTAAGAGAGGAAAATTTTAAATAATGGCAAAGATTTAAATGAAGAAAGAGAAAATAAAATATTAATTAAAGAAAATATTTTAAGTTTAAGTAGAAAGAATGTTTTAGTAACATCCAGTTTCTTTGGTGTAGGAATTAGACCCCCCAAAAATGGATTTTTTCATGTCTAATTTTTTGTCAATGATTTTCTGACTCCATGGAATAGGTCGAAACGCCGTTTAAAGTTCACAGTCTTCTAGATATTGTTTGATTTCACTGGATAGAATTAAAAAGAAATAGAAAATAGCCAGGAAGTTTAAACTACCGTCTTAAAGCGGCTAGTATTATAGTCCAAGGGATTGGAACACAAATGAATCTCATTGTGTTTAGGAGAAGTTTCATATCCCACTTTTGTGAAGACTACCTACCACATTATTACCACACCAGTTACCGTTTTTAGTGTGTAAAACTTAAAGCTTACTGCGGAGCTTTTTTTTTTGGAATGGAATTTTTTATTGGTACACAGTCTTTTGGGCTAAACCTACCTAAGTTAACAATAGACGCTTTCTTCATCACATTTAAATTTCTGTAAAGGAAGAGGATAATTTGCGCCATAAAAGTCAGAAATCTTTGCCAAAGCAAGGAAGTTCTACTTCCCTCCATGATAATGAGAAAGAAATAATTAAGAACGATTAAATAATTTAAGTAATGCATAGAAAGAGGTTGTTAGAATATTCCGGAATCTTAAGTGAGATAAGTTTATTTAAATAAATAATTCAGACTTGTTTTTTCAATGAAGGAATAATTAATAAAGGTTCAATTGAAAAGCCTACAAACGAAAATAACTTAATAAAGTGCTCTAATTGGACCAAGCCTACAAAGGAAAATATATTATAAAAGGCTCCAATTGATTTAAGCTGAGGGCAAAGAAAATAATTAATAAGGCTCATTGAAAAGCCTACAGAAGATAGAAATACACAATTAAAACGTAACATCATGTTTCTTTCAGAGGACAGAAATTCACCACAGCTAATCCCTCCAGTAGATTAAGAGTAGGCCCTTAATAGCAGATAAGAAATAAAAGTACATTTGTTTGAATTAGAGATAACAGTGGGTTTACGTTTCTCAACAATCTTATGGTTAATCTGAAGTCAGACCTGAAAGAATTTTAAAAGAGAATTGAAACTAGAAAAGATGTGTTAAAAATAAAAAACTGCTTAACTTGTTTCCCAAATTTCTTTATAATATTTTGCAAACTCGGTATGCCCAGTAAGAAATAATGAAGTAATGCTTAAGTTATAATTAATTTAAGTGACAAACCCGTTTTTATTTAAAAAGAACTCAAATATATGGAAAATGTCATCCTATTTTTAACAAAATTAATGAAGAAAGAATATTTTAATAAAACGCCTGATAACTTTTTGCTGTAGCAGTATCAGTATTTACAGAAAATAAGCAAATAGGATCTACTTGTATAGTAATCGTGCTCAAATTAAGAATTCTGTCAGATCACAGACTGTTTGTGGCAGACTTTAGAATTATAACAGAAAATTTAAGTATTTTTAAGAAGATGCAAGATCGTATTTTCCTATTTCTCACACAGAAACACTGAGACACTTAGAAGAACTACTTCGGACATTATTTAATGAACTCACAAAGACCGTTTCCTTGCTTTTAGACCAGTGACTCAGTTCTGTTTGTCCCATACAGAAGTTTGAAATAGAACTTACCCCAGAGATGCTTTTTGTCCGAGATTTTTTTTAGACAGAAAAATAATATGATCCTTTTCAACATCGTTACTTGGAAGACATAGATAATTTTTTTACAGATGAAGCATTGAAGAGGGATTATATTTATTATGCTTGTTACTCCACCATTTATCTGCTTCTTCCGCCTACTGGTGGTGGGCAACACAGAAGAATTCAAATAACAGAACCTCGTGTCTGCATAGACTATAGGTACTTAACTCCTTCAGCGTCCCAGATGTGTACCCTCTGCCCTCAATAGACGAAATATTTTCGTCCCTGGGAGGCAGTACAATTTTTACTAGTTGTGACTTTGATTACGACGCGGTAGCCATTTCCGATCGAAGTCGGGAGGATAACATTCAGGGAAATTAATGGTTATCGGTACAAGAAAGAGGATTATTGCTGCCCAATCCAGATTGTTATTTTGGGCATAGGGAATGCCCTAGTATCGTTAGTGCTAGGAGCAATCGCAAGTCGCGTTAAGACCAGGTGTTAATTAGGACCTTTATAGCTCAGCTGGTATGACTAGAACCCGACGTCCTGCATAGATGGGGAAAATATAAAGTAGAACATTTATGACAACTTAAAAGAAAAGTCTTTACTACGAATTATTAGAGAACAACAAGTTGAGAGTTAAAAGATTTTCGAACAAAACTTTTTCAAGATCTAACTCAGGAGCAATAGCTATTGGGTAAGGTTTAATGCATTCACTAAGATTTTTCTTAAGTGTCCCAGAGAATGGTTCAATAACATTTAAATGGTAAAGTTGCCTTACAAGGGATAACGCACAACTTTTACTTGCTGCTTGTTTGTGGGAACCTGTCTCTCTTCCATGTAAATCTGAACAAATAAGACCAAAGTTAATTAATGAATACATATTAAATATATACTAGAACAACAGTTAAGAAAATTAATTACTTACTTCTCCCAAGAGCTTTAACATAAAATGTCATTTCAGCAGAAAAAGACCTTTGGGATAAAAAGATATTCACATAAGCATTATAAAAGAAAATATCTAGAAAATTGCAATTTCTTTATTTTAACACATCTACATATTAATAACTCACATTCTCTGAATAATATGTGTTTGGTAGAGAATGTTTATTAGAGACTGAACATATCTTCAACTAAGCCTTTATATATATCATATATGACCTCACATGATTTGCTGTTACTCATTCTCTGTTAAAAATATTTATTATATATAATTATACTAATATAATATGTATACTATTATAATATAAATATTATTATAATATTATTATATAATTTAATAGATAATATACTATATATATATAATATAATTATATAATATAAAATAATAATAAATAATATATATAATAATAATTATAAATATAATATAATTATATAATATTATATAATTAATTATAAATAATAATTAAATAATAATTATAATATTATATATAATATATAATATAATAAATATAATATAATTAATTAATTAATAATTAATATATTTTATAAATAATATACAAAGTAACTATGCAAATCTCATGGAAAACATGCTTTCAAATTAATCAGTATTTAAAAGTGTACTGTAATATGTATGATATGACACCAAGATAAACCTAAAACATTTAATTAAATAATATAATAAACTATTAATAATAATAATAATATACATAATAATAATAATAATAATAAAACTAATATCACTTATAATCTAAACTTAATAAATAATATAATACTAACATAATACAATGAAATCTAAAAAATCTTTAGCAACTCTAAAACTTTTGAACACCTACCTAATGACATAACTAAAATCTCTGTAAATTCTTGATCTACAACTTAGGCCTAGAATATTCACACTTTTAAAAAAATAAACAATTCAACCATATGACATATATCCCATCTGGTACATAGAAGTGGAAATCTATTGAGGAAAAGAGAGGTCAGTCAAATAATGCAGAGAAACTTAAAATAATAATATAAATAGAAAAAAATAAAATCAAATTTTTTACTTATTTATAATTCTTCAGATCCATACAATAATAGAAATATATTATTAGTATATTTTAGTAATATAGCAAAAAAAAAGTATTCTTTATTAAATTTTAGACTTATAGATCTAAGGCAACAATCTCAAATTCTACCACTTCAAAATGAATAATAATAAAATATAAAGTTACTTTAATAATTCAAATAACAGTATATAGATAAATTATATTTACAAGAACATTAAAATATCCTTCACAATAAGGACATAATAATAATTTGAAAGCAAACAAAAATATAGCTATCAGTTAATCCTTACCATATATATATATAAGAAATACTACGTTATATAGATAATGATCAGCAACGTATATCAATAATTAAATATTTCACATTGACCAATATCAAGAACACAATAGTTTTATATGAGATATGAAAAAGCAATGTTTGTGCAGTCTACAATATTTGGAAGAGGAAATTAATATAATCAAATATTCAGAAATATTAAAATGAACAGATAATCTATCATTATTTCAATTGTATTTTGCAGAATATATACTTTTTTTAAAGAAAAGATGAGGTTGAAGCATGTATCTAGAATATAAATTTTATTATATAATAATACTATCAATTAATCTCCTGGAATAGAAAATAATAATAATTAATATAATATATAATAATAAATTATATTATAATATAAAATAATAAATAATAAAATATTTCATAATTAAAATTATAATAGATATTAATATTAAATTATAATATATAGTGTAATAACAAAATTATAATAAAAGCTATTTATGTAATTAATATTATATATATTAAATAATAAATATATATAAAATAATATTAAATATTATATTAAATATAATTATTATATAAAATTAAATTACAATATAATTAATAATATATAATATAATTAAATATATATATTTAAATATAATTTAAATATAATATAATATATAAGATTAGTAATACTATAATTCTAGTATTTATCTGGATCCTACATAAACAGTCCGTATTGAAGGCGGCGTCTGACTTGTCAAACAATTTATAAATTCATTATATTTTTCCCATGATCTAAGTAACTTATAACAAATTGACCAAGAAATGGTCTTATTAAGATCTTCAAAATGATTATATTCCTATTAGGAAACTAAATTATTATATAATAATATATATATATAAAGTAATTAAAGTAAAAATAAGTTTTAATTATTTTTTTAAATGTATCGTTATTTTTGTTTATTTTAATAAGGTGTTCTAATTAAAAAAATAATTATTATTATTAATAATTTAGACCTGATAACATATAACACATACGTTCACTAAACGTCCGTCGAATTAAGAAATAATCTAAAATTTAATTAATAAATATGCATTAAGTAATCTTCAATTATTTTCATCTCATTAATATATATACAGTATACAATATAATATATAATATAAATATAATAATTATATAATTATAAATAATAATATATAATATAATTTTTTATAAATTTAATAATTAAATTTAAATATTAATAAATTAAATTAAATTAATATTATACTATTAATAATTAGAAATATAATTCTAATAATAAATTATATATATAAATATATATAATTATATAAATTATAATAAATAATAAAGAATGTTAATGATAATAATGAGGTATATTGATAATGAGTGGATATAATATAATGTTTGAGGCATATTATATCACCTCATATTAAAATTTATTAATATTTTCATTATATTATTAGAAGAAATAAGAATGTTTTCAAAGAGTATTTAAATAATAATTAAACTATCACAGAACCGTAAATTATTAGATTTTATATACACGAATAAATTTTTTTTATTCTAATATATTAATATTATGAGTTTATTATTGTTTAAAATTTTATGATATTTATTATTACAATTTAATATGTTTAAATAGTACCCTGAACTCCTATCTGATATATATAATGACTAAGAAAAAGTTATATGAGCATTGAGATATTTTAGGAATATACTAAGTTATGGATATATTTATTTTCTGACTCCTAACAAAAATATTTTGTATCCTATTGTTTTATAATATCAATCCACTTCTTTTGTTTTTTGGAGAAAATATTTTGAATTTTCTTATCAATGATCCCTGAGTGTAATTCACAAATCCTGTCTTGATATCAAAATCGTTGTATTTGAGGGATAAAGCTTATCCTTCCTATCCTCCGCTCTAGCCGATTGGAGAATTGAGACACAAATATTCCAAAGACTATTTCAAATCATGAGAGTGTGATCAATCCCTCAATCAAGAGTATACCACAGTGATCTACCTCCGAGGAGATGAGATGTGTGATGTACTCTCAGGTTCAATGGGTTTCAGAGAGTGTTTACCATATTTATAACTACATTATCCATATTTTAGTCAATAAAGGCGAGTTCCTTGAGGGTGCGTTGGAAAATCCGTCCTGTCACACGGCTCAAGTTCTCCTAGCGTTATCACTCAGCCGGGATATGGAGATTATGGTAAGAATCCTAGGTAGTCAGCATATACCGCGTTGCGCGGCTTCATAGCGGATTTAAGAAGGAGTAGTTTGAATTTGGAGTCGGATAGTAAGACTGAGCCAGATTCGTGCAATTGTCTGTGCTATGATCGTATATATCTTCTGCATATTATTGTGCAACATCACTTCGGAAACTGTGAGGATAATCACCAAGTTATTATAATGACGAGGTCAACCCTGTCCAAAACCACATAAAATATCCGAGTGTTTATTCAGACTGAGTCGATGCCTGGCACTTACGCGAAACTCGCGCACGTATAGATTAACTTGTAACTCATATGCGAGAACGCACCTATAACTCAAAGAGTTCTTCAACTAAATATACAGTAAGAATAAAAAGGAGAGAGCACTGTGACACGCAAATCATTAACCATCTAAAGGAACCTAGACAAATTGCCACATATCACAATGGAGACCTTATCTCATGGAATCGCCCGCGTCATCAATGGAGACCGATCTTATATCTTCCTGAATTCCACTAATAACAACACCCCTACAACCAAGGAATCATTACCACCGCCAACATGTGCGTGGAGCGGACTTGAGAGGAGTGAAATAATCTCCTTCGAACCCCATACACACATCAACCATCAACAAGATACACTCTCTAACTAGTGAACATGAGACCAAATTTCCTAAATTTCTAATCCTAACAGAACTATAACAAGCGCATCTATAAAAACACTACAATTATAGTCTAATATCTATACTCAACGACAAACCTATCTATTCAATACCAAAACATCTTCTTTGCCTTGTTACCTGATAGGATATAGAATCTACTCGAAACATCGCTCATAAAACATTTTATAATACAATATAAACACCAACCATAATTATAAATTACTCGTGCGTACCCTCTACACTAACCCACATCACCTGATTGAGCTACCCTGCTTACAGGCAGACTCAACACCTGAAACCAACAGCACAATAACCTCTTTGGCTCAGAGGTTGATGCCACCTTATAAGAACCTTGTCTTCCTTTTAGCATTACTTCCGAACTTTGCGATATCCATCGCTGTTACCCTCTCCCGCACACAAATTCGCAGAAATCGAACGGTGTTATCAATCGACACTCACCAACTTGCAGCAGGATCCAAACCTACCTATAACCCAGACCACAACACCGAACAATTCCCTTAACTTTGACTATTCATATTCTGCTCCCCTCCATCAAATCGCTACAGGTCATTCTACTAGACCATGATGAGCAAAAGTGTTCTTATCCGAATCAATCCCATCTGCTACCATTATAGAGCGATATCACTAATAGTAAAATAATAGATAATTATTTATATAGGGTAATATAAATAATAACCTTGTGTTTACATTATATATATTATATATATAAGAACAATGAAAATCTCTAAATTCAGTATTGAATTTCAAATCTGAAAATTATAATTATTTATATATATATATATAATATAGTACATATAATATATTATATATAATATATATAATATATATATATATTATATATATAATATATATATATATAATATTATATTATATATATTAATAATATTAATAATATAATATTAATATATAATATATATATTATTAATAAATAGAGTGAAGGAAGAATAATTATATATATGTATTATTTCTTTTGAAGATTAGTAGTTAAGAGAAAGTGTATGGGAGATAATACTAATTGAGTAAGAGTATGATAAGATGATCTTATACGGAGAGAGAATGTAGGGGAGAACATACAGGAGGATTTAGGATGGAAGGGGGTGTGTTGGATCAAGAATATTCACAATATGAGATTAGTCATTTAGTGGAGTAACGGTAATATATTATATAGATCAAGGAAAGGGAAGGTATGGGTATGTTTTGGTTGCTAATAGATTCTGGAGAACTCTAGCATATGATTAATAGAGTGAGATGGAGGGAATTTATGTGAGGTGTGCGGTTAGAGGAACAGTGTGGAGTAGCAGTGGGTTGGAGTAGCTCAGGGATGTTAATAGGGAAGGTTGGTTATGGTGACTGTGTGTGATGTGTGTGAAATGTGTGTGAATGTTGTGTTGCGCTTTTTGTTATAGGGAGTATGTGGTGTGCGTGCAGGTGATGTGAATGGTGTGAGAGTGATTAGTGTGAGGGTGTGGAGGTAGTGTTGAGAATGTTTGTGAATCATGAGAAGAGAGGTGTTGAGTGAGCACAAGGATTGGGTGTAATGTACACACGCTCCTAGGGAGTGGACTGGTTCACTTGAGTTTATTGAGAGAAAATGTGTTTGCATGATGCGGAGAGGATGATGAGGGAGTATGGATGAAAGAGTGGTAATGTGGGAAGTAAGCTGAATGGTAAATACAAGGTGGTGTGAGTAGATGTTGGGATTAGGTGAACAGTTGATTTAGATTTCGTATCTTAATGCGGATGATACTACATGGTCGGCGAAAGGAAGTTCGAGTGAAGAGTCATTAAGGGATAATGATGAAGGAAGAGGTTGGAGAGAGGAGTGAATGACAAACAAGAGGGACTTATTAAGATAAACTCCTTGTTATACAAGAGTAAAGTGCTCACAGTGTTTGAGGAGTGTGAGATAACAGCACTGAAGGGATGGGGTTAAGAGAGGTAGAGTTAGAGGAGGATGTAGGAGATAGTAGTAAGAAGTAAGGTATCAGAATCAGTTAGGGGATGGATCTTTCGGGAGAGGCGCATTGAAGGAGGTATGACACCGAATAGTAGATAATATGCAAGCGAGGAAGTAGGGACGTAATTGGAACATGAGAGCACAGTTGAGAGTTTGGTTTATGAGGGAAATTATGGTAAAGGGGGGATTTATCAACATCAACTTAGAGGAGTCAATAGTATATGCTATGTACTTTTGAAATAAAAGAGATATGTGGGGTTCGAGTCGGAGTAGCGTAAGTGATAAGAAGTGTCGAGAGCGGGGCGAGAGAGAGATGTGAAAGTGGCTAGGTTGAAAAAGTGGTTGTGGCCCAAGGAAGATAGGTATGGGACGCGGTGAGTTGTAGCAGATGAAAGGGTTCACGCCAGAGTCGAGGTAAATAAATGTGGGAGTACTCTCAGTAAAAGAGGAGGAGAGAGGATTGAGGAATTATAGCCCTGGAATGAGAAATTTAAGAGGAGAGAAATGTGGATTGGAAGAACTGCATTTAGGTGAAGTAGAAAAGATTTGCCGCGAGAGGTAGTAGGTGATATTGTTAATGTTTATGAGTTTTTTGGGAGCGAGCTGTGAGGTAGTGAGAGTGCATTTGTGAGCGGGAGGTCCGCGCAATAGAGGTAGTTGGGTAGTGTGGATTTTGGGTGATTTTGAGTTTATGTTTTTTTTTGTGAATGTTTAATGTTATGAGGTGAGAATGTGTGTTGTTGATGTTCCTGATATGGAGAGGGAGGAGTTGGAGCCATTAAGGATTTTGGGATATAAATACGGTACAGAAAATGTCTGAGTAAGAAAGAGAGGGATGAGGGTGGAGGAAGAGATAGGATGTGTCGGGTTAGGTGTTTGCCGGAGGATGGATAGAAAATAAGAAACTCGGGCGTTAAGGTTAGAGTGTGAGGCGAGATTGTGAATAAGGTTGAAACATTATGATATTAGAAAGAGGGGTAGACCGGAGCACGAGTAGAAAGCGGACTAAACCGTTTGGTTTAAAAAATCAAGTAGGACGTCCGCTTAAGCGGGAATAAGTGTCTGTATAATAAATTGTGCAAAATAATAATACTAGAAATAATAGATGAGAGTAGTAAGTTATAGGTAAAACTTGGTTTCTAAATCCGAGTCATCCTCCCTACCCTCCCCTGTAAGCCGTGATCTATCTATTAAGCGATTAAAATAATTAGAGATGGCATGTAGTATAAGTCTCACTTTGGATAGTACGTAGAAAGCTCATAAATATTTGCAAATTTGTCACTCAGTTGCCATATCTTGTAAAGCGCCAGGCACTGCATATCCATGCAAACAATTTAAAAATAGACAGACTAGACCAATCTAATGACGTTCTCGCTAAGTCAATATATTTCCTTTTCAAACAAGATAATTGAATACTCGACCATAAGTGTCAACATTATATGTAAAATGATGCGCTAAGAAATTTTTCCGCAAAAATTGTATGCTGTCAGGCCTTTTTTTATATATTTTTTCTTTTTCTGAGAGCTAATATAAACTATTTATGAGACATGCGAGAGTAATTGACACTTTAATCCAGCCATGTTCGTAATTATGGGCTTATCTTTCGCACGATATTTAAATTAGTGATGGCCTTTAGAAAAACAATAAATACAGCGAACCTGTGGGAAAGTAATCTAAGTCTTTAAATATCTTTGTAGTGAGTTAAATTTGGAGTGGTTGAAACATTAACAATTACTGTTCTGGTTTTAAGAAAAAATAGGCAATTTAACATGTCAAGTCTTATATTCCAAAAAAGTATAGATAGAAATGTATTTAAGTATTTGGTAATGATACCGTATATGTTAAAATTATTCTGAGAGAGGTATTCACAAAAGTTTCTATATATGTATTATGAGAGTAGTTAACCTATATATATATATATATAAGGGTGTATTCCGGAGATGAATGTTTAGTAATTTGTAGCCCCTACGTTCATCATTATATATGTCACTTATTAAACAAGTTATTTTAAAATGCGAATGTCGATCATTCTATCGCGTTTTCAGCCGACATTAGTGACATGGGAGAGAGGCGCATAGTGATGTGGTTGTACTAATGCATCGGAGTAGAGAGAGGTAAGTAGTATAGAGAGGAGAGTACAAATTCCGTAAAAGAAGGGCTTCGCAGCCTTGAGGACCTGAATATGAGAGAGAGCTCCGTCTTCTCTAAAGTCTTTTAAACCTTCTTGCTTCTCCATTTACTCATCTCATTTAGTTTTATATATTATTTAGGTTAGGTATATATACGTACACTATATGAGCTTTTAATAAGTTATAGGATATTAGATTATTGAATAAGTTGAGATGTAATTACCATATAATATAAAAATGATTTAATTTTTGCTATATATGGGGATAAATGTGAATTTTATTACAATTATTGCCTTAGAGCCCAATATATTTATATTTTGTGTGAGCGGTCACGGTATTGTGGTATTTGTCTGTTAACGATTTTTGTAATATTGCACAGTATAATCATTAGAGTATTTTTTTTTGTAAATGGTGTTTCCAGATGTTAATCTATGTATCACGCGACCTTCCGCTAGAGCTTAGGGTGTGACTATGGTGGATGAGCACATAGCACTGTATATATAATAATAGTAATAGAACTGAGAGAGCACTAATGGAGCGAGATAAGAAAGACCTAGTCGAACGCGAGCTAACCTACCTTATTCCTAGGATTGTTGAAGCCGCTTTTATAGCGTATTTCTATTTAGTTTATAAGGAGAGATAATGGTATTGTTGAGTATTTGAGAGGATATATATTCGGTTCAACTATCTGATCATACTACAGGTGAACCTCTGACGTGGACCGATTCAACAGCGCTTCGCTAATTCTACGTCAATGAGAGTAGGGTATCAGTCTCATGGTCCTCAGGTGGCGGCCACACATGAAGGAAATTTTGGTTGAAACCATACATTTGTAATCAGTCAATAACCCCAAGTCGAATTGAAATTTCTTATCTGAGTCCTAATATGCTCATTTTTCATTTTATCATTTGTGAAGCAAAACTCCTTCCACATTATACTCAAGAATTTCTGAAGAATTTCGCTTTATCTAAGACTACCAACTCTTAAGTAAACTTATAGAATAACACCGCTTATGTTTTGAACAAGTATTAACTATTGCACAGCATAATTCCTTGTGTGCTTTCCTATAAGAAATCAATCACGCCTCTCTTACATTTTGCTTCATTTCCATCTCTATGTCGAGCGGCGTCCAATTTACCATGTTATAACACTGAAGGAAAGCCTTTGTTCCTCGAGATCACATTATACCAGCATTTATATTAAACTCTTACCAAGATCGAGATATTATAAAGTATAGATTTCTATACTAAGATTCTCACCATTTACTAAAATTATCTGTCAGTGTAAGGCATTATGAATACCCAAATTTGTGAAATCCTGGTTATAGCTCGAAGGGTGAGTTGCTATATTTGATACAAAATATTATTTATAATAAATAAACATAAATCTGAAAAAGAATAAAAACTAGTTTTTTTTTTAAAAAACTAATATATAGATGTATATTATTTATTTAAAAATACAATGTTATCTATTACCAAATAAAAAGAAAAAATGACGTGTCATTGATTGAACGGTGTTACCATTGTTTAGAGAGAGAGAATTGGATTTTACTAAAAGATATATTGGCGTCGATATACTGTGAAGTCGCCACTTGGAGAAAAAGTTAGGTTATGTACATCCACGCATGTTCAATATATATGAATTTTTATGACCTAATGTTGAAATGAATGCTAAAATTAAATAGTAGCAACGTATTAAAATTAGAAAAATGTGTAATACTCCTTCTGATGTCATAAGTCCTTTATTCGTATTTGTCCGACTTCCTCCTCTTAGTCGTATCTGTATAAGAAAGCAAGAATAATAATTAAGAGAGCGTTAACCACAAACTATTGTTTCATACTTATTATGATCGGGACCTAATGTGCCTTGAGGGTATTGATATATTTCATGTTCAGACTTTTATTATTTTGTTGGAGGCCATGTGCCCGAAAAAACATATAGTAATGAGTTGGTATCAACTAGAATTATTTGTCATTTTATCAATTGATCAAATACTTTAGATCAAGCAATATTCTTAACAACTCCTCTAGTCGGATCAATAATCGATAAATAATCGGAACAATAATCGATAAATAATCGGATTGAAAATAGAATTAATAAATCGGCAATTTTTTTGAAACTTGTAAGGAAGGTTTGAAATGAGTTTTTAGACAACGAAAGACGTTAAAAAAATAACACGAGAAATGATTCAAATACATGTCACACAACCATTTGTTTGAGGAATCTCGGTTCCTCATACCTCCGACCTGTGAGTGGTAAATAAATAATATATTGAATCCCTATAACTCCAATAAGAATATGGCACGTTCTTGATGTTACTCGCCCATTATGTGGCAATAAACAAAGGTTGCCTTTGTCCAGTCCATTATATATCCATGGAAATTTACCGTGGCGAAGGTCTACTTAAAATTAATGATTGTAAAAGTTCTAAACATAGAAGTTTGGTTCAATCAGTTTTATGATAGTTAAAAGAATTTATACAATTTAATTTTAAGAGTGTAAGAAAACTGAGCATATTGCTAGTTTAATAATCTTTATCACCATATTTTTCATCAACTTAACGTCATTTCTATGCATTTCTAATCAACGTTGAGAGATAGAAATGAGACAAACGTAGACAACTAATTATCAGTATTCATTGACGAGCCTAAATTGGATATTAGCGATAAAAAGACTTGATAGTCTGAATCCTTATTGATATTCAGGTGTATAGCTTCTCTATGCCGCATGAAGCTACTTTAATTTCAGTGACGATAAAATTCAAATCTAGAGATAAAATAGATTCGTCGAATTATTCTTAGTGTGAAAAGATACTAATATTCCCTGCTTTAAAGTTTAAATATCGTTTTAATGTGTAATTTAGATATTTTTAAATTTCACAGAAAAGTGGTCAGAGAGTATCTTATTGGAGGTTTTGAATATTTAGAGATATAACACACATTTATTTATTTAGAATATAGGAGTAGTTGACTTGAGAGTTTTTGTGGCAATAAGACAGAATTTTGCAATTATGAAAGTTGGGTGTGACATCTGTGTGGACGAGACTGGTAGTAAAATAATTCATAGAATTAGAAACATGCCATTTGATGAGAACGAATTTTTAGATATGAAATACCCCACTATAGTTATTTAATTTTTCTTTAGAGTGTGTCAACTTGATAACAAATGGTATAAATGGGCACCCAACCCATGTGTCTCACCAAAGAAATCGACAACCTACACCCGTTGAGGTCTGAAAAATCTACACTCAATGCGTCATAAGGCGAGCGCCCTGGCATCAGCCGACTACACTAATGTTATTCAAATGTCAATTGTTATTGAAGAGAGCACTACATGCTGCAGAAAAATGACGTATTCAGCCTCCCAGCGCTCCATTAAAATCAAATATAAACTAAATAAAGATTGTATTCCTAAGAGCAATTTATAAGATACATTCCTGTCATGTCCTAATCCTAAAAATATTACCCTAAACAAAATCCTGAAGATTTGGTGTCTTGTAATAAGAAAAATAATTCCAACATTCTAGACCCTTAGAATACAATCAATGAAAATACTAGCTTTGAGAGCCCAAAGGAACATTACCTTCATCACTTAACCCAGGTACAGGGGCTCGAGGTTCCAAAGGTGGAAGCTCTTGAAGATCTACTTTTTCTCTATATATTTAGTTGGGACCAACATCGACTGTAGGAAGCGCGTAATAGTTTTATTATAAAGAAGAGAGATTAGGGAAAACACGGTGAAAAAAAAATGAACGCGGAATGGGAAGTAGTGGACAATGAGTTGCAGCGGAACTACAATAACACTGCAAGTATTGTAATTGGCGAACAAGAATTGCCGGAGGTAATAAGTTTAGCCGAGAGAATAATTTTTATAATAATTTACAAAAAATGGAGAGTGGTGAGAGAATTAGAAGTACCTACCAAATCTTGACCATATAGTGCTGATGGAGTGATATTGGTCGAAAGCAAAATATAACAGTAATAGAAAGGATCTGAAAATAATAGCAACGTCACTCATAAACACCGAACGTGCGCAAATATTAAGCTTATTTTAAATTTTGGCGAAACAGACTGTAAGGCAAGATACCTAATAAACTCTCTAGACTATTAGCGAAGCTCAAGAGTATAAAAAATAGATACAAACGTGACTAAATATGAAATAGATTACAGAGGCTAAATTTATATCAAAAAATATTTGAATCTGCTTGCACAGACAAACTAGGGTAAGTGGGTATGCCGCGCTTGATCACCCGTGTGAGGATAGGAAAGATCCACCATCAGCTTCAATGTCAGGCCTTTAATAACTAGGTCTTTTAAGAGATGTATACTTATTCCAAGCATATCTTCCGTCTCTGTAATTTAACTCCGTCTGCGTGAAATCTTTATGCCAAACTAAAACAGGAATCTAAACAAGACCTCAGCTTGAAAAGCCGGATAGCAGGATGTAATTCAAGTTTATTTATAACTTGAATGGCGAGATAATGACAGAGTCAATAAATATTTGGGTTCAACCCACTATCATGTCAGAACCAAGAGAATTTTCTAATTGGCATACGTTTTACCTCTATTTACCTGTATTCAAAATTATATACATTATTAGTACTTTTACATTCAATGAGGACAATGCGTAGTCAGGATTTAATCAGTATTTTGTCCTGATCAAGTTAACTGGCAAACAAGTGCTTTCGGCAGCGCATTAGTCTGAGCATCTCTTATTAACTCTGTTGAACTTCCAACGCTACTGAGAAGGGGGGGTTCCACCCGACTTTTGTTTCTTACGGGACGTGGAGTAGCCCGAAAAAAAAATTGTTGTAACAGCCGGATACCCATTGCGTTTTTATAGAATAGTGGTTTTAAGCAGCTTGTAGTCGAAATAAATGAATAAAGAGTGACTTGGTTAAGGATAGAAATTCGTGAGAGGGCAATCATTAAATAAAGTCATTAAATTTTGGCCGTAAAAATTGAGGCATGAGGGGGGAGGGTATGGGAGGGAGTTGGGTCGGAAAGACAGCCAGCTTGCCCAGAACTGTATATTGGTATAATGATGGGTTTTCCACATTCATCGTGAACTTCATTTGGAGAGAAAGGTCAGAGCCAAGCAAATGGTGGGAGCGGGGAATTAATTCAAGGTGTGTAATCCCTTCCGTCGTAGAAATAAGCAGCACCTTTTGCCAAAGGGATGTTAAGGAAATTAAGGATGTTATGAACTGTTTGCAAATGGCCAGTAATTAGGATTCTGTGGTATCTCATGGAAAAAACCCATGGGAGTAAAAAATTCAGTCATATATATATATATATATATATATTATATAATATATATAATATACTATATATAATAAACAGACATATAAATATATATATATATATATGATATATATATATATATATATAATATTTTATATAATATATTTAAAAAATATATTTTGCATAATAATGTTTGCTTTTACATACATTCATAAATACATTATTATATATATTATTATATTATATATATATATTATATATATATTATATATATAATATATATATATAAATATATATATATAAGTAATCCTTCACATATCCTTACTTTCTGATGACAACGGAACGCTTGTCTGTTTCTTGGGAGCCTATATATATTTAATTAATAATATATATATATATATATATTATATAATATTACCATATATATATAAATAATACTTAGTATATAATATATATATTAATAATAGATATATAATATTATAAATATATATATATATAATATTAATATATATATATTATATATATATATATATTATATAATAATAATATATATTAATTAATATATATATATATATTAATTATATTTATATATATATATACTATTAATATATAATTAAATATATATATATATATATATATATATATATAATATATTTATTAAATGTTGTGCACATAATCATTTTTACTTCATAAAAATATAAACAAGTCGGCCATTGAAAAAAGTTTCATTTATTATTTACTTGTTGATAACTTTTTGATTTTTAAGAAAGAACTAAAATAATATTAAAGCATACTATTAATTAAATATACTATTAATATATATATAATATTAATTATATATTATTATATATATTAATATATATATATATATATAATAATAATATATTAATATATATTAATATATATATATATATAATTAATTAATATATATATATAGTATATATATATATATATATATATATATATAATATATATATAATAGTATAATATATATTAATTAATTAAATATATATAATATTAAAATATATAATATATAAAAATTAAAATATATATATATATTATATATTGTTTAAGTGAATCGTGTGTACGGTTTTATGATGTGAGATGCATATAAGAAAGAGAATTAATGTAGTAATTATATTAGGGATTGAAGGTATTAGTATAAGGAGGAGGTGATAAATTATATATATATATATAAGGGTAGGGTGAGAAAGTTGAAAGAAATGGTAATATATCTAGCAGGTATAATGATGGTAAATTACTCTAAGTTAGAAATGATCAGAAGAAGGCGA
The DNA here is from genome assembly GCA_015478945.1 of Trachelipus rathkii. Lineage (NCBI taxonomy): Eukaryota > Metazoa > Arthropoda > Malacostraca > Isopoda > Trachelipodidae > Trachelipus > Trachelipus rathkii. Next base: position 10,389 of record JABUQX010135914.1, on the reverse strand, counting down.
AGAGAGGGCGAAGAAATGGTGAGGAATGAGAGGTAGAGAGTATGGAAAATTAGAGGAATGTTTGTGTATATTATATACCAGTGCTCTCTCTCAATTGGAGGGTGTTATTAATGTTCCATTGGGATTGGAAGAGTAAAGCGCGAATCAAAGTGAAGCTTCGTAAGTCAAATTCTATTGGAAGTCCAAAGGAATAACGAAAAATAGAGGATTAAAACTTTGCTGAGGAAAAGAGGTAGCAATGGAGTTTACAAGTAAGTTTAATAATTAAATGTGGGAAATTAAAGTTTATTTGAGTAGTTGTATAATAGTAAGGAGTAGTATTATAGCTTAGTGAGTTAATTTATGAATGATATATTGTCGTAATATAATAAGAGTGCGTCGAGTGACATGAGGGAATCACTGATTGGTGAATAGAACTAAAGGAGTGTCGTTTAGTGAATATGGCAGGATTCCTTTTACAAACACTCAACTTAAAATAGTATAAACAAATGATTGAAAATAATTTTTCTGTGGAAAATGATAGAGAATCTGTTTGGGTTATTTAGTGATCAAATCGAATTGCCTGAGAAAACCTATGATTATTGAAGTGGAGAGGGAAGCTTTATGGCAGGTATTTAAGTATGATCTTAGGTTTGGAGATGGGATCAACTTATGCTGTAGACCAATGAAATAAAAGTATGTAATATATGAAGCGTATAAAAGTGAAACTAGAACGTGTTTAAGATTCGTATTTTGATCTTATTGTCAGTAATATTTGGCTTATATAAGATTTGCAAGTATGATTTATATTTTGCTAAAAATTTTCTCAATTTTCAAATTTCTCATCGTAATTATGAAACATAAGTCAAAGGACTTAGTCCAAAGCTCGAATTGCGCTCCACTCCTTTCGTAATTCGCTGGAGCAGGTAACGAAGCTGTATTCAGGTGAGTCGGCCACAAGCCTTGGTGCAGAGTCATCGTATGTTTACGGGGCGTAATGAAGGATGGTGGAGTAGAGAACTTGGTAGTGCTTTTGCGCAACCTTATATACAGATAAGGGTGTGTCAAGGTGCATGTATAGTCCCTAAAGTTCCACTTCCTAGTCCTACGGTTGATAACTCCAAGATCGTTAAAGGTGGCTTTAAAAAGAATTATGATGGATGCAATAGGTGTTGCAACTCCGGCCCCGAATTTGTCCGGAGGCTGAAGGGCGAATAATCAGGCCTTCTTATCCGTTAGCCCAACTTTCTAATTTAAAATCGTTGCGTAACATTTATGGTTTAGAAATATTTTTATTTTGCAAAATATAATCAAAATTCATTTCCTCATGTTTACTCTTGGTTGATAATTTAAAGAAATCTTCAAAACCAAATTAAAATTAAAATTATATAATTTTTTAAAAGTCTTAAAGTACACAAGAGGTTAAAAATCAACAAAAAATGTCGTCCTTATTTCAATATTGGCTCTTATATTAGGTTTGACTTTATTGACTATCTCTGTGTTAAATTTTGCTAATTTCAAATATTTATACAAAAAAATGTCTTTATATGATCTCTCTCTCTCTCTGGTATACATGGAACAAAATCTTATGGGGGCTGTATGCTAAGGATTGTGGAGAGAAAAGAATTAATAAAGTGAGGAATGTAGCGCCTAATTTTTTAAGGAGATTATGTCGGAACTGGTTGTAGCAGAGGATGAACTGAGAAGGGGTACACACTAATTGAAGAGTTGAATCAAATGAATAAAAGTATAGTATGACCAAGTTTAGACACCGAACTTCGTCCGTTCGAGTGCTGTCCTTATAATATGTTTTCTCGTTGAGTTGGGTGCAGAATATTCGTGCGTTTTGCATTCTGTTTTTTTATTTCATTGCATGGAGCTGCTACTGCACAGAAGAGTAGCGGGTCCAGCAAAGAAGCATCCATGTACAGTGTTGTGTTTACTAGTAAGGCTCAGGGATGTGTACGTAGTTTGATACCAGAATATCCACTCTACGATTCGTTGCCAGATACTTCTGCTTCTAAGTTTTTTGCTATACGCGGTTAGGGCGCTATTTACTGCTTTTTCTAGATAAGCTGATAGTTTGTAGTCTAAAATCTATAGGTTTATTTAATGTACTTTTATAGTACCATATTCTCTATATCTATAAGCAATTAGAAGGTATCTTTTAATTATTGATGTCGTGGTAATTATCTATCCATCAGTACTTCCTTGTCATGTGGTATCCTTTCTATGGGTATAGTCTATTTATTCACAAGTATGTAAGTGTAGTTTATGAATTAGGTTCAGGGTACATCATGGTTTCTCGGTGAACGTTCAATTTTAGTATCTTGTTATTTACTTAAATTATTGACTTTTCCCTAAATTAAAACCGTGCTAGTTCTAACCTATCTGTGTATTATATGTTATTTGAACTCATTATCTGTTATACGTTTTATTTTATTTAACTCTACTGGTTTTGTATTTATGCATTTAAGTATTTTTCAACTCATAATGATTATGCACATTCATCTTTATTTTATCTCTTTACTTACTGAAGATGACCATCATTCTTTACAGATTTTAATGTCCTATCAGTCAGTGACATGGTTCTCCAGTTTACTTCAGAATTATAATACAAAGTCTTGGTTTTTGATTAATACTTCATTCAACCTTTACTTCTTCTTACATCCATAATAAACTTGAGCCAGCGTTTCCAGCAAATATATGAGAGATGGGTCCCCCCTCTCGCATAACTGATCGTTCTTCTTGGAAAGATAATCCATACACTTTTTGTTACCTCTTCTCTATACTTTTTTCGGAGCACTTCACTTGGTTCTACCTTTTCCCTCCTCTGTGGTTTCGGGTACTTTGTTAAATAAAATGTCCTTTTCTTCATATTGCATCTTATGCACAACACCTCAAGTCATCCACAGGAAAATCTTCCGCATTCATCTAGGAGACGATTTATTATTTGGGTGTTGCTAACAGACTGGAACTTACTTCTAGTGTTCGTTGACTATATCTGCTGATCCTTCCTCCTTGTGATATATTATATATTTCGTTGTATATTTAAGAATACTTCTACTAATACAATAACTAATATATATCTATTTTACTATATATATATACTTATATAATAATATATATAAATATATATACCTAATAGATATATATATAATTAGTATATAGATGTAATAATGAAGTACTATTTATTATTTCTATGCATATAACTTTATATATCTTAATGTTAAATAGTTTTTAAACCATCTTTATCGAAACAGCTATGACATCATGAAATATAATTGTGATGTTCAATTATCACGGTTTATATATAATATTATATATATACAAATCTAAACTTATTTCTAATTAAAACCTAAAAGTTGTATGTCAGTTAATAATACATATTAATCCATACATATTGATAATTCACAAGAACACAACTATTTAGTAGAAATAAAGAACGCAACATTTCTTGACTTGTCTTTCTTCTTGCCTTATTCATTCTTTTCAGACTATTAGCTTATTTCATTCTTTCGTTCTTATAAACTTCTTATACTATATTATTTCTCTCTTCGCGTGGCTCTTCCGTTCTGACTAGTGCATTCTAGAATATGTGAGTTTCTTTGCCATGAGGCCATTCGTACATTATATGGTGTGCCTGATATAGCATGTCTTCTATGAGACAATTCGGCGCGTTAGCTGTTTTCTCGTTCTTCTTATACGCTTGTGTCTTTGCGCATTTGTCTTCTCTTGAGCTTCTTCGTGTCTGCTCTTCCTTCCCGTTACTTTGCTGTGCCCCTTCTATGTTATTTCCCCGGCTGGCTTTAGCGTCATGCACATGTTTCACTGTACGCACGGCTTCATATATCATCGGAGATATTGCGACGGCTTTTTTATGACAAATCTAAATATTTTTATGAAATATCTTAGCCTGCCCTATATAGTAATTTTATTAATTAACTTACTGTCATTTATTTGTTGAGCCCGACCGTGGAGGCACGTTCAGCGTGGATATTACTATATATACTTATGTTAAATTAGCTTTTTTATATATAAGGGTGTATCTTTTATTTCTGTACTTAGTGAGCGTTAAGCAATTAACGTTAAATATTATATCTCACATTATATAATCTATTATGGGCTTTCGAATTATTACATGATACTATTACAATAATTATATAGGTAGTGCAGAGGGAGGTCGGTTTATCGTGCTATATCTTATGACTAGGGTCTTTCTTTTCGACGTTGTGCAATTAGTTTCTCATATTATTACTTACTTAGTCTATATTTTCTATTTCAGTATTATTTGTAGCTTGATTTTTATACTATATTTCATTAATTCAAGTATTATATATGATATATATAAGTACTATATTATATAATTAACTTAATATAGACTAAAAAATATTCTTCTAAGTTAGTTATATTTACTTATATTTATTTTTACTAATTGGGATTAAATATAATCCAGGGCGATATCTATCACTCTCATAGCTAACATAGTTTACTATGAACCCTTAAGCAAGGCTCGATAACCATCCTTATGCATATAATAAGTAGTGCTGCTTTTATATTTATTTACAGGATCGAGATAGGGAATAATCAATCAACTATATGAGTACATATATATTAATTACGGTCATCTACTAAATTTGCTTGGCCTATTGGGAGGCCCTTATATTTAATTCATACCCCACACTGGAGCTTCCGATGAAAATTTAATCCAGCCTTGTATTCTGGGATCCACGGCTCTAAAACAGGGATGAACCATAGGGAGTGTAGGGCCTAGAGGAGCTCTAAGACTTTAGTCTATTTCCAATGAACACTGAGTCAACCGTCCTATCTCAGAATTAATGCTCACCTCTCAACATATCACCTTCATGCATACATAGGCCTATATTTTTTATATGATAATCGGGAGCAAGGTATATATATATATAGTAGTAGAATAATAAATTAGGTAGTAGATAAATAGAATATATATATATAATAAAGTAAACAGCATATATTTATTATATATAAGTATTCATCTTTATTTATTAATAATATAATTTTTCTTATTCAGCATATTGTATATATATATATAATATATCTTAATAGTATGTAATGTATATATATATATATATTATATATATTATATATATATATATATATATATATTATAGTATTAATATTATTTATAAGTTATTAATAATATATAAGCTAATAATATATTATATATGACTATGATAAAGTCTAAAATGATGTAGTTTTGTTAATGGAATGCTTTAAAGGATTATACAAATTATTTTACAAATATTAATTCCTCTATTTTTAAAGAGATATAAAAAATTCCCTTTTAACCAATTTTTTTTATCTGTTTAAAAATAACATTGTATATTATACTATCATAAATACATGAGAGCTCTTATCCATAGCTCAAGTAGCGGAAAAACATTTCACAGAGTCTTTCTTCGAATTTCCTGTTCTAAGTAATTTATTTTCCACTAAGTCGTTCTAATATCAACACTGATGAATATCACATATCAAACAGACTGGACCATATAAAATACGCATCGCTGAAAGAAGGGAATAATATATAATCGTCTGGATGAGTAAGTTACCTATAGAGTTCCCTAAATAAATGGATATTAAAACTATGATTAAAATAAATCTTTTATAAATTATGTGGCGTTAATTTCGACTATTTGGAGTATTAAGATATGTCTATACGTTTATTCAAGACTCTTTTTAAGGTAGAAATAGAAAACGAAAATCTAAATTCATGGGATAAGGATATTACTATAATTGCATATTATTATTTAAGGTATACTTGTCTCATAATCGTATATGAAGCAGGAATATTCTATCAATGTACCTAAGGGCGTACCGGGTACTTCGATCTCTTCTAATTCTATCACGGTATCTTGAGGTGGTTAAGTTTGACTCCAATAGGAAAATTCCACCGGCTTATACACGAAGTAGGGCTATGCCATGGAGTGTGCAATTTCCTTAAAAAAAAAAAAGAACATAAAAAAAAATACCCAGTGTTATAAGGAGGAGACATAGAGAAAGATTGAAAGCATGAGAATTTATAAATTATATTTTTTATTAAAAAAGTTTTGAGCTTTTTATTTTCATAATCCAATTGCTTCTCTTCCTTATATATATATAATAATATTATATACTAATATACTATATAATATATATATATTTAATATATATAGTATATAATATATATATATATTATAATATATTATATATATAATATATATAAATATATTAATTAATAATATAATATTATTGATTATTTAGATAGTAATGAGTACTATTAGGCAGGTATTAATAGACTTATATAATAGTTATGGAGTAGCTAAAGATTTTGAGGCAAGAAATATGCCGATGTTTAGTAAATGTAATATACAAGCATGTGGGCAAAGTAAGTACCATTATGTTTATTATACTTGGTACACTTCATGGATACATCTATGAATGTAGAATTAATAGGTGAGTAGAATAAAGATTAAAGTATCTTACCGAGTATTATCTCATATTAATGTATGAATAATTATACTAATATTATATATATATAATATACTGATCATACATTTACAATATATACATGTATATATATATGGTATAATATTTTATAAAGTGACATTAACGAGTAATATTAAATGATATATATTTATTATATATTTTTATAATTATTTTAAATAGTAAAGTATAATTATATATATTTACTTATATATGAGGATATTTATTTATAATATATTTACTTATTTTACCTTACTCAAAGCAATCGACCGAAATATGCTATTTCCAGTAAGATATGTAACGAATATGCAATAAACGAAACAAAATTAAAGCAAATTTAGTAATGTGAGGTACTAAAAAAAATAGTAAGTGATTATTAAATAAGCTTATTAATACCTAAAATAATATCAAGATGTTAAGTAATTAATATCCATTTAATATTTCCGCGTTAATTGACTACTCTAGTTGGTTAAGAAAAAATTATCCCCTTATTCATGAAACTGTCACTGGCTTCAGTAGGAAATGTGTCATATGTCTTTTTAGGTCGTTTTTTTTGTGACAAAACGAAACGAATTTGATGTTAAGTATAAAGAGGTTACGGATATATAATTGCATGGGGGATAAGAGTGTGTTGGTATATTCTCTCTCTCTACTCTCAGGCTGGGAAGTCAGCCTTCGAGAAATAGGAAAGAGTGAGGTGTAAACTTCCACCAAACTAGTCTAGACTTAATTTATTTTTTTCTGTGTTGAGTCACTGAATTTGTAAAGGTCGTACTTTATTATTTCTTGTCTACTTCTTCTCTCTCTCTGTTACCTCTCAGTCTCCGTCGCTCAGTCCGTGAGATGGGTCGCTGTACTTGAGAGTAAGGGTTGGGAATAATCTCGTCGTAACAAAAAACGACAAGCTAGTTACAGTCGCTCTCGGTTTTTTTCAATGAAAAATCGCAGGCTGAAAAACAAAAAAAAAAAGTAAAAAATTTGTTTTCTTTCCTTTCATCTTCTTTCAACCATCCGTTAAGCTCGTAGCTGGAATTTACCTCGTCTCACACACGTATATATCTAGAAGAACAATTATATTAAAGCCACTCAAATTTCTCTACGGTTTCCTGAGCAAATCTGATTACTGGGGCTTGCTACTAAATCCTTGTGCGATCATTTCTCCTATCTTAATTCTATCTATCCATTTCTTAAAATCTATATTATATTGGTATTGCCAACTCTCTGCAGCTATATGCATACTACGTAAAGAGAATAATACATATTATATATATATATATATATATATATATATATTAATCTATATATATATATAATAGGTGTATATGATTATATATAGACGTATACCCCTATCCATTTATATTAAATCCATTTGTGTTATCAAAATAATATATAATATAAATTTATTTTAATGTGATGATAATATATATCATTTACAAATATTATCAATTTAATAATATTTATAATTATATAATATAAATATATATATATATTTACTTAGGAGAAATAGTTTTTATTATGTGTTATAACTCAATATTATAAAATTATTATATATATAATATGTATATATTGTTTAGTGAGGTCCTAAAGTAATATATATATATAGTATTATAGTGATATTATAAGTTAATAATATAATATGTGTATATAATTTATTATTCCCTTCTCTACTATATGACAAGTAACTTATATATACTGTATATATATATACTGGTTATTTACTTATTTTAATATAAGGTAACTACTATTCTCTCATTATATATAATATATATAAATCTATAATATATAATAAATATATATTATATATATAATATTTATATTATTATATATAATTTATATATTAAATCCAAGTAATTTATAGAATGTATCATGGTGGATAATAAAAAGAAAGTCGTAATATAAACGTTGAACTGTACTTAATATTTTATAATTTATATGAGGAGAGAATAATAAAAGGTAACATAAATTAATTAAGAATGTGGATCTATGATGTATTCATTAAGTAGCTGAAATTGATATTATGAGTATATATATATTTACTCCAGGTGATATAATTGTAAGAGTATATATAATATATAATATATATAATAATTACCATATATATATTATATATAGAAGTAAATATAATATACACATAGTACTATATATATATATTTATTTATAATATATACAGTATAATCTTATATAAGTTAGTCATGGTGAGGTTCAGCCTTGAGTATATATAATACCCATTATATATAATTCATAGTAGTGAGATATACTGGTATAGTAGAGATAAGTAAAATAGTATCTTATTAATAACTTTTTTATGTCAAATTACGTAGAAATAATATTACAATAATAGTAATATATTTTATGATATATATGCATGACAGATATACGTTATTATCTAGCAAAGTAGTTTTTATATATAATATATATAATAAGAGTTGGTCTTAAAAACATTAATTAGTTATTATAATAATATATATATATATTATATATATATATATACTATATAAATTATATCCAATAGTCAACAGCTTAGTGCATTATGCCTCAATTATTATCACATTTACGAGTTAACTTATTAGAGGTATTATAATAACCTATATATATATTAGTATATATTAATATATATGAGTGTTATCAAACTTTTAAATTCTCTTAAATTTTTCAATAGCTAAGCTTTATTACCATTATTATTTCATTTCATGCAATCTCGCGTTACAGTTTTTTGCGACCAAATTATAATTGAGTTGATTTTTTCGTCCAAACAAGAACCATCAAGAAATATGGCACCAGTCCTTCGATTAAATATACATATAATATTACATATAATAATTAATATAATTATATATTAATATATTATATATATATAATATATAATATATATAATATATACTATATTAATATATATATATAATATATAAAGTGCAGGAATTGTTTGTTTTATCTTTTTTATATTGTTTTCTCCATTTCAAGGGTTGTTGTGTAGTTCGTCTCCCGTATTCTTCTGTTTTGGGTTATCTCTTTTTCATCTTTTCTTATCTGAAGACGGACTAGTTTTTATTTTAATTGGTTAATATGGTTTAAACGACTTGCTTAGTGGGTTTTTTTATTCCAATATATTAAACATGACACAAACAATATATATAGACTTCGTTGCAAATAGCAGTTTAAAAAGGTTTTAAAATAAACATAGAATATATTATATTAATATATATATTATATATATATAAATATATATAATATAATATATATATATATATTACATATATTTATATATAATAATGTATATATATATATAGTTATTAATATATACTAAAATGTCATTGTAAGTATCATGTCTGTGGGAATATTTTTATAAACATAAAAAAATAATATTTGATCAATATAATAATTTAATATTAAATAATGATTATAGTGATCAAAATATTATTTTACTAGCAACACAACTGTACATACACAAGCTAAAAAAATAATTTGATCGTTAATATAACATAAGTTAAAAATATATAGTAATTAGAAAGTTAGTAAATGACACTTAGTACGAATACCTAATACAATGAGAAGTATATCCTGTATCTAATATAATAATAGTAGTAATATTATATATATACTATAGCTTAGGTCTAAGTACTATACCTAATATCTATTATCATTATATAGGATATATATTAATATTTATGATTCTTTTAGGCAATTTTTCAGAGTTTGAGGAGGAGTTCTAAAACACTTGTTTGCGAAATTTACTGAACCTCAGAAAAACTAAATTATAAAAGTAAAGATTAGATGTAAAAATTTACGCTATTGCGAATAGAAATAATTTCCGGGGCTTTCTTTGCACCCCACTATTCCCCCTCACCTTAATAAAGTCAACCTCCATATATATATATAGTGTAATATCTTCTGCTTCATTTTCAAACGTAT
>JABUQX010135913.1:0-20344 GCA_015478945.1 Trachelipus rathkii | reverse complement strand
GAGAGGGAGAGAGTGGAGAGAAGAGACGAGATTGAGAGAATGAAAGATGACGGATAATAGATAGAGATAGAAGAGAGAGAGACGCCGAGAGATGAGAAGAGGGAGGTGTCTTAGAAAGAGAGATGAGAAGGAGTTAATAAAATGAAACATTTTTTTTCCTGCAATTTTTTTTATCGTAATAAAAATAGTTACTCTTAATTTACATTCAAATAAACCTAATTCAAAATCGTTTACTTTTATTTCAAAACTTTATTAAAATACTTTAAAATTTTCATATAATTATTAATTAAAAAAAAATATCTAAACTTTAATTTGTTTTCTTTGTAAAGAATATGGATAGTAGTAAATACTCACATGTACAAAAACTGATGAGAAATAATAAAAAAATAATACTATATATATAAAATAAAACCATCAGATAAACTCACTATGCTTACTGACGAAGGCGAACACTGCTCCGAAAGGATGTGAGATTCTGTTTTCTGAAAGACAAAAAGTTCAATCTCTGAACCAGGGCATGAAATCTGTCATTCCAGCTCCGATGCACACAAACTTGTAGTTGAATAAAGCGAGGCCACTTATGGAGAAAATGTTGACTTTGCTTTTTTGCTCTTCTTCTGTATCTCCGCAAAAGCTCCAAAAACGCTAAAATGGAGTAACTGTAAAAGAATCGTTAACACAAAACAAAGAGATGAAATAGACTTATGTATCTTTTCACTTTGAGACTTATAAATGAAGAAAATTGAAATTATTATTAAGTTTATTTATTAAACTTACAGTTACGGTTCCCAATGTGTAGCGACGTCTCATGGACACCCCACCCTGTAGGTTTTAAAAAGATTCATATAGTATTGGATAACCCTCCCCGTTAACAAAAAATAAATACTCAGATACCCGTTTTGACACTCCCACTTATTCTTAAAGATATTAATTAATAAAAGTCATTCAATCGATAACATCACAGCACTTAGACCAATATTGTGTTCAATATAAAATAAGCAATAGTTTCATGCTATTAGCTTGGGGGTAATTATTGAGTTTTTGAGGTTTTACTCGTCAACTACAAAAAGGACAATGTTTTCTTAATGACAAAAATCGAGAATATGAATAATTTTTAAAAAAAACTATAAACACTCAACAGTCCATGTCAAGGTTACTTAATGATCATAAGACCATGGTTAGACATTATTAAACACACTCAGTATCTTTGAAGCGCTTGGTAATACCAACCACACTGCATTCGACGGATCGCTAATAACATTATCTCTAATTTGTTATTATTTTTTAAATAACAGGGGGGGAGGATTGCCCCAATGACCTAGCTCCGCCTCAGCAGACTCTATTTGGTCTGCTGCCCCCGCCCCTCCATTAAATAGAAAAGAAAATTAAGTGCTAGATGAAGGCCCGCTGCTCCGGTCCCGACTCCTTACAAGACCCCATTAGCCTGGTTGCTCTAGAGCTACTACCGTATCGACTTGCCGTTGCGCAATTTGAAGATCATTTGTTTGGCATGGATGGTATAGTATAGCCTATTCTTTACGTGGCGAATATCTCGATGTCTCAGAGAAGAGGGTCACTTTTCTTGGAAATACCGCTGCACTATGCCGCTGTCAGCTGCTCATTTTCGAATTAGTTCGCATGAATCTCGCTGTTAAGAAATACCACTGGGGGCAAAGAAGGATAGCGTAGAATGGTAGACGGAAACTAATGATGAGGAGTCGCTCGTACTGATGAGTCCCGCTGTTGATGATATATTAAGACTAGTTCAGAGGATAAAACAAGATGTTGAATCGATAAATGAATCATTCATTGTGTCACTCCTTTGGAGACAGACGAGAAATTGATTGAGATTTTCCCGATCGTGTATGAAAAAATGTACTGAATAAAGAGAAGTGGCGATGGCCCAGCTGCGCTTAAAAGTCTGTATGCTTGACATGGATTACGCGATACGGAATAACTGACATTTCGTGTTAATTGATCCAGAGTAATAGCTCCCATCTAAGGTCATGGGTAAAAGGATCTCTTAACCATTTATTCTAATTACTTTCAGTGAGAAGGGGGGAAAACCATGGGAGCTAACTGGTATTCATTCATAACCATCTGGTGCCGGAAATCTTCTTTGCGAAAAGTATCATATGACGTCCGTAAGAAGATATTGATCAAATAAGCTAATTCTTATAGTTATGTTGATTAATTTTAAAATAAGATGGGATCTCGGTATTGTGAGATTTCTCTTTTTATCTTCTCCACGAACCGTGTCCTTATATTTGAGTGAGGTGAGTTATCAAGAAGAGACAATTCAGCGCAGTTTGAGATGGATATACAATCATTCGAAATGAAGAAACTGAACCCAAGATCAGAAGAAAAGTGAAAAATGAGGGTCTCTGAAGGTTAGATAGCTGATCAACAACCTCTGAAAAGAGAAATTAGTGTTGAATTGAAAAACTAATTCGGATTGGTGAAGGACCCGACCGCTACTGGTTTTCCCTAGACAATAACCTTCACCACCTCTCAACGAGTTCATTCTTCTAAAAATAACCCAAATAAAATAGAAAACAAAAAAACGTTACAGCTAGTGTCCATAGAACATTTATATACAGGGTTTCTTTCTATTGGAAAGAAGGATGTTAATTACTTTGTACAAAAGAGTGAAATCCACAAAGCTGCCCCATTTCCCGAGGAACGAAATATTAACATGATATGAGTTTCGAACTCCGCTGACACGAAAGGATTCTTTTGCGCATTGGTCTGGTTTGTTACACTCACGACGTCCCGGCTCACCTCAAAAGATAGCTGAGCGAACTTGCAGGGAGTTGAATGACTTGACGAAAGACCAGGTAGTTACTTGAGATCATACTCTGCTTAATTAAATCCAAATATAACCTCAGGCACGAACACAGATTTAAGCATGGTGGGTATAGTGATGATAAACAATTTTTTTTTATAGCTTGGGGCCTAGATTAAGCGGCTTCACCTATCACCCGACCCAATGCTTGGACGTTGAAGTCTACTACCTACATGCGCTGGAAGAGGGGAGGAGAGAATCTACTTGAAAGCCCGTGCACGTAAAAAGTTGGTTTAAAACGTTGATGATAGCTTTAAATAGCATGCAGGTTTTGTATTCGTGGTTGAGCGAATATTTGATACACTATAGCATAGAATAATCCATTATTTAGAATGGAGCTCTTGGCTGCAGATGATTCCAAAGAACCCTCTTAATAGGCAGGGTTTGGATTTGTCAAAGTAGAGCTTGATTTTCCCACATGCTTTACAACCTCATAAGTGGCTTCTCTGGATGAAAAGGATGAGAGTGAATATGAGTGACTGTTTGTGCTTCGCCAAAGACGTGTGAATGGGATTTCCACAAGACAACAGGTCAAAAACTAGATGTTATAGTTGTATGTTTGGGGATGTTTGCCCAGCATTCCTTTTGCTTCTTATAAGATAGTGAATCATCTAAGATAACAAATTCAGATGGAGCAATCTATGACCATATCAGTTATTTGGGACTGAGAATCATGACGTCAAGGAAGGGATTATCTCTCTTGCCCTTTCCTTAGAAAGGCAAAGGGTTCTTTACGGGAATAGGATTATTCTTTCTGTACATCCTCCTTAGGCCAGATACATATCGTGCGCATTGTATTCTCGGTGCTCAAATCAAAGTGGACTTAAAGTTTTTTACTTATTAAACTGAAAATTTTATTATAATTAGTAGCAAGAGCGTCTAAGTATTAATTTACTAGTGTATATATATAGTATTATATATAATATAAATGATGAACGTGTATAGTATAATATGTATAATATGGTAATATAATATAATTACATAAATCAATCCCTATTATTAAGATAAATTATATATTAAGTATTATATTCATATATAATAATATATATATAGTATAGATATTTTGTACTCATTATGTCATCCCTATTCTCAACTTCACCGTGCGCCCTATCTATAGCGGAGTTGGGGGGTGATGCCCGCTCACAAATATCAAACTAGAAGAAATCACTGGTATGAGATGTAAGCACAGACGCGAGGTCTTTGAAGGGGGGAGGAGTCTTAAATTCAGCATGGAAAACACAGATTATGCTTAAGAGGAATTCCACAAAAACAGAGTGTGCAGGAAAGAAGGAGTCACTCGCAGCGAACTTAGCCTGGATTACCTACACATCAACACAAAATCAATGTGCAGAAACGAGCACCGCCTGGTTGGAGTACTATGAGGCGACAAAAACGTAAAAGGTGGAGGCCACGTAGTAGATAAGCTCCCTAGAGACCGTTGCCGCTGCAGGGGGTGAGCGGCTAGATAAGGCAGAAAGAAGTATAATAGCACACCAACATGCGCCGCAAGAGTACTAGAATAAGGGGTCAAGGACTGGAGAGTTACATGTAACTTATTATAACCTTCTCTGCCTTTTTCTACGGACGCACACTATCCAGATCAAATGAGCGGGGTGATAAAATCGGCATAGAGCGCTCCCCAGATAGTGAGAATCCTTACGTCCACAAGGGCGTAAAGTCGAGGCCTCTTGTATAGCTAGGCAGGCTACTGGAAGAGAGGAAAAAAGGTCTCGCTGATTGTAAACAGAACTCCCAGTTTGACGATTCGCCGCGTTTAGCCCTAGCAACCGTTGTGTATGAGGTTTCCAAGACAATTTTTGTGTTGTATTCGTATGGCCTAAGGATGAATTTATATATTGTCTAAACAGAGAGACGAGATGAACCGTCGAAAGAGATAGGAAGTTAGAAGGTGTTATTAGAGAGGGAGATTTGTAAAAACGGTGAGTTAGTGAATTTGAATTTTCACAGAGGTTCATGAGCGAACCCCACCCGTTGAAATATTTCTTAACCAGGATCGCAGAGAATAGAATTCTCATGGAAGATTAAGTACATGAGGAGGTGTCTCAGATTCGTAGAGTGAGTAAAAAGATATAGGTGACTTTTGTTTATAAGAACTCAAAGGCTTCAAATGGAGAAATGGGAGGCAGATATATAGAACGATGAGTTGAAGAATTGAAGAGGTCGACGTCATCGGGCACTGATCGAAGTGAACTAGAGTTATGATGTGCCAGGTGAGAAGATCATTAATGATAAAGCAGGAATAAAAAGGAGAGGAAAGTAGTGAAGATAAGACAGAAAACCCTGACAGAACGCCCCACTATTGAACAGAGAAGGTTAAAGAAGGACAGTCGCCCTACATCAGAACAAGCAGCTCAGATAATGAAGTTCTATTTTGAAAAGATAAACTAGACTAAGTTAAGCAGATGGACAGGGCCGGAACCCGATAAGAAAAAGGAGAAAAAAGGGAGGGGTGTCTCGAAGAAACACAAAGAAACGTCGATCCCGCATCACGCCTGTGTTTCAGAGCTCTGTGTGAATATGTTCTAAGCTGACACCACGCAAAGTCTCCCCTTAGTTTCCTTGCGGGCCGGAAACCGATAATAATCTTTAGTAAGATCTTGGAAACCGGAATATCGCCAGTAGTACCATTCGCAGCGACACGGAAAGCCTAACTGGCAAGGATCTCGGATAAGAAGGTGATGAAGAATTCCCGATGATCTAAGAAAAGAAAATGTTGAGAAAGATTTCAAAATAAAAAGATAGAATACAAGTAAGAGCTATTAGAAGAGCAGAATAGCAATGGAAGGGAAATACAGAGAACAAGGAAGGACCTCTCTGTATTTCGGAATAGGTGTGGACATTTGCGATGCTGTCCACACTGAGGGAAATGTGTGTTAAATCATTCGAGATCGATAGAGAAATGCCATCGAAGATTGAACGAGAGGTGCGGAAGAGTAGCCGATGCACAACTCCCTCAAGAACTTCCGGGGAGGCACTGCAATCATCGTGGCCACCACGCACTTTTTTACGTTCCATTATCATTCAGTTGATGCTTTCATGAAACGCTCCTAGTTTGCATCTTCTCGATCAGAATAATGAATCACCAGGCAAAATTGGACATAGAATTGGACAGAAAGGAGAAGGAAATCAACCAATATAATGAACTCCATATTAGTTATCTTTGATTTGTAATTATTTACTAACTGATAAGAGATTAGCCTTTTTCAGTAGGGTTAATTCAGATACAGGCACCTGACCTAAATTCTGAAGATAGATGACTACAATATTATATTGTTTTTAACTAGACTTGTTGGCAAAAATGTCGCAAGAGGCCTCAAGATAATAGATATTTGTTACTCGTTAGTAGGAGATAAACAATGGAGGTATTTAGCGCCTTTCGTTTTGAAGAATACGCCCTCTAGCTTTTAGCTTCGTCGAGGTATCTCCTCGTCATACGATTTCTAGCTCAGAAGGATAATATAGCTAGGTAGTTGAATAGTGAGAACGATAGTAGATTATTTTCCTACTCCCTCACGATACGCGTATGTACTCTAGTGACCTGAAGTAGTGGCCATATAAGTGATACTAATCAGCACAGATACAACCTATTGGAGATTTATGAAGGAGCAATAAAGTATTATAGTGGAAGATAATGTGTAGTATGACCTGATAACTCTTAGCGACTATATCCACGTAATCTCAACGTATTACCGAGCTCCCATCCATATCGGCGATAAATAATGTCGAAGAGTCGTCAACCAGAGAGAACTAAATAATCAAGTCATGTCCTAATTTTTATAGTTAGTGCGTTAGAGCAACGGCAAATGACCCCCCAATCGGCCCGATCTCAATATAATAGTTGCCAGAAAATTAACGTTAGGGCAGGATGGTAGCTTGATTTGAGGGTAGAGAATAGTGTAATTTTACTATATTCTAATAAAAATTACTAGATTGCGGTGATATTTTGGAAATGAGTTATATTTTACCTAATAGGAGACGAAGGTGGTGTATATTTATAGGAGAGAAGTACTATGGTGAAATACTATATGATTATATTGATGAAATCTATGTGTGTTCAAGATTTGATTGTGGACGAATTACGGAATTTGTTGGGTCTCTGTTAAAATTTAGTTGCCTCACCGAGATCGGTTTTGGGTATTGACTAAATAGATTCTCTCATGTGACTATCTCTCCCACATAAATCATGCTATTGACGAGGATCCCCACTCAATTCGAAGTGTTGATGGACATTGAAAATCCTCCAATAAATAAGAAGGTACCTCAGTATTTTGAGGATGAGAGGTATAAATCGTCTCTGATGATGAATAAATATAGTAAGATATTTGAAAATGAGGGTGTGAAATATCATGTGACTGTAGGTCTGAGTAATCGGTAAGCAGATAGACACAAAAGGAGTGTTATATGCTTATAGTTATCGATAAAGGTGAAAGGATTTTAGCCACAGTGAAACACGAAGTTAGGAGATATCATGATATCTCGAGAGACTAGTATAGTTAACTAGGTAGTTAGTTAATGTTAACATTAGCAGCAGATACTTCCCACTTTAGACGGAAATTATGATATATAAAGTTAATATTAGTAGTATATAATTATTATTAAAACAAATTATGAGGTTCAGAATGTAAAAATTTACTGGTAGGATATTATCTTAGTGTCTAGACAAGGCAAAAGTTAGAGGTTTAGAATTAGAGAGTGTGGTTTATTCCAACGAATCTAAGAGTTATAGAGCTTGTAATGAGCGTTCGCTAATAATGATTATGAAGTAAGTACTCTAGATAGAAAGCCCGCGTCTGTTCTCAATAGCTGCCATTCACAATCAACGCACAGACAATCCAAACAACTAACAGAATAAACAATAGCAACAAAGACAGATCAGAATAAAAAAATCGAATGTATGAAAAAGAAAGGTAAAAATTTGTAATAGGAAAATGTAATCTGTAAATGATTAAAATTCCTAAATACTCGAATATACGTTTATTGTTCTGTTAAAATCTTGAAAAAAAAAATAAAATATCTAACTTGCTTTAAAATAAAGTGGGTACACACGCATTCACAACACTACCTTAACAAAATTTACGGAAATGAAAAAAAAGATAAAATTGTGATCTCACTCCAATTCAATTAATATGAAATCTAGAATTATATGTATTTAAATAATCATAAGTGAATTCAAATCTAAGTATATTTTATTAAGTTGATTGTGAAAATAATAGACTTATTTGAAATATAAATAATAAAAATAAAAACTAAAACACAAAAAAAAAAGACTGAAAGTAAAAAATAAATCATAACCTAGAGTGTACTCATTCAAGACTAATCGTATGCCAATTTTATAAAAAAACTAGAACTCTTATTGAACGTATCTAATCTAACTAATAAAGTTTTCAAAAATACATAAAAATTAAATACAAATTAAGTTATCTTTATAATTATTATATAAATCAAAATATTCCTCCCATATTATCAATTAATTAATAAACAATTACGAATATTATGGAAAAATATGAGGAGCAGCGTTATTTATTACACAAACACAGCCTTTAATGAGTGGATTCTTTCTACCATTATTCATTCATTAATTAAATCCTCAGATTGGAGCTCTGATGGGTTTATTCCGATGCTCAAATAACTTCCTATCACATCGACAGTCCTTCTCTCGCAGCGTCATTAGTGGGAAAATACGAATTCCATATACACATTCCAGTCTAGAAAACACTACAATATTATATATTATAGTATATTATATATATTTAATCTATTATATATATATCATATATTAATATTAATATTAATATTATATTAAGTATTTAATCTTCATATATATATTTATTATTAATATAGGTATAAATATAATAATATATCTGTATCGCTATAACGAATTTTTCAAATAGGAATTAACTTAATAATATAATTATATTATATATTATAATATAGTAGTAATAATAATAATATGATAATAAGATAATAGTGTTAGTGATGGCTAATGCTATATCTGATCTTTCGTCATGTTTTCTCCTCTCATATTGTCGTAAACATCTGTTAGCCTTATAGTAGAGGAACACTCTGTTCTGTCATTCTCGTATTCCGTCTTTTAGTTTAAGAATCATAATGATGGAATGTACGTGAGCGATATGTTCAGCTGACAGTATTTGATTTCAGATTAACTGCATATTATAAATATATATTAATATTTTGGTCGTATCTTATATTAACTATTGGAGTTTTATTGGATATTCACTTCTGTTAAATTTATGTATGTAATTCGTAATTTCGATAATATATATATTATTAAGTAGTCATTATGATTAATATTATAATATATATATATTTTTATATATTAGTATTAATATATATATATATACTATTTATAGATTAATAGCGTATATATATAAAGGTGTATTATTATATTAATTAATATATTGTAATAATGAATAATAGTGAATTATAAATATATTTAATAGTATATATTAATTGATATAATTGATAATGGTATATAATGGTCCTAATCTCACGTATATATATATATATATATGAGTATATGGAGTATTATATAATATATATATTATAGGTAGTATAGTATGTATTAAATATATATATTATTAATGATATTTACAAGATATTAAGGATATTACATATTAATGATTTAAGTTTTGTATCGAGTTTATTATCAATTGTAAATGAGAAATTATTATAATTAATGTATAGAATATAATATATAAATATTATATATATAATATATTTTTAATCAAACTTCAAGGAGTTAAATTCCAGCATTACCTCATTCGCACTTTTAAAGTTCCTAAGCATCCGCATTTCCTCACACAAACAGGTCCAAATTTGGACATCCAGTTCTACTAATCATCTTATAATATATAAATATTATATATATATATATAATATTATATATTATATATATTTTTTTATATTTATAAATATATTCTTGATATTTTTAGTGATAAATCCACATAATTAATTTAATATATAGGTATTTATCTATATTATTAGTTTGATAGTATATTATATATATAAATATAATATATATGTATATCTCGATATATTACGTACTATAATAGGCAAAAGTTATTTACACTCGCACCACAGCGGAAACGGGATAGCTCGGATCAAAAAAAAATTTCACATTAGGTTAGCATCTATTAATTAATACATATATAATAGTAATGTTCTAATATAGTGCTGTAAATGTGAAATTTATATTTATATTTTTTTTTTTTTATTATACTCTATTTTCTAGTCGAGAGGAAAAAATTCGTAAAATAAGAGGGAATATGTTGCAAATAGTGTAAAGAATAAATATACATTAAGTGCATAGATTATGGGGCTCGAAGCACGACGGGGAATAACGAGGGGGGGAACTGTATTGATGAAGAATCATATACCATCAATGTTAGGAGAGGGAGACGGAGGAAGCCCTCTTGCTCAGTACCCACGCAACACCCTTAAATACGAAATGTTAGCAGGTGTGAGATTCGCGGGACACCAGTCCCGGAGGTGGCTCTGCAGGGGTTAAAAGTAAGCCTACCCTGTGTCCCCGGTAAGGCCGGAGAGACCAAGACTATCGTTGCTCACATCCGAAATTTCTGTCGGTCTACGCATATGAGAGTCCTATATCTTAGTTAAAAAAAAAAACAATAATCCATATATAATAAATTAATGGTATTTAACATGTGTAGTAATTAATATTATGGTATACCGGAAGTTGTTTTCATGTAAAGGGTATTTACTATTTAATTTATATAATCAATCTAATTTATTTGTACCTTTGTTTTTGTAGTTTTTCTACATTACTCTTATACCTCGTTGCGTTGTGTACCAGAGTTCTCCTCTAAAATAAAGTTGCTGAATTACTAAATCATCGATTTTTTAGTTAATTCATTTTATATTATTGTTGTATTTACATATATTTGTACATGTATTTAAGGAAATTTTACTCATGGGTGCGCATGTTCCAAAAATATATTGCTCTAGTCACTGTATAGCTTTATGATAGTGAGAGATAATTAGTGTTTTTTTACGTATTGTATTTTTTTTTTTATTTTATTTGTTTGTAGCTATTTTTATTTGTGTTATCTGTTTCTCGAGAATAGGCAAATCTTGTGTGGACACTTGAAACAGTGATATTAATGTCCGCAATTGCTTTATTGAACTCTTCGATATTCGTGATGCATTAATGAGATTTATTAATAGAATAGCTTTTGACGCATTAATGAAATTGCTTTTCTATTGAATTTATATAACAGTCGGGGCTGACCTAATATACAAGTGCATTATATTGTTAGTTTTTCATTACTGAACTTTTGTTATTATATAGATTTCTACATTCCTCAGGATGACAGTCAAATTATAATTGAATTATCAGTAAGGGTCTTAATAGATTCGAAAAAGAAAAAAAAAAAGTAAATGCCATACTTGAAAAGTATAAATGGTGATATAGGGCAAAATATATATATAATCTCATCTAAATTATTGAATTAATATCAATCACTTTCATAATTTAACACTATAGTATAGTAAGTAATTTATTTTTGCAGTTATGATATAATGATAGCATTACAAAATATGTATGCGTAATATGTATACTTAAGTCTAATGAATAAACTTAAAACAAGTATAAAGGATATTAACCTTGTGAGACTAGTATGCGAAATTTCATATGTAGGGGCGGCAAAGGTTAGAAGTATAAGTATAGAAATATATTAATAATATATTTATTATTCTTTATTATTCTAATATCTTTTTAACCACTTTAAGAGAATATAATTAGTGTATTATTATCTATATTTATAAATATCATCATTAATAATATAGTAACAAACGCTGTTAAAAATTATAACTAAAGTATATTCTATATATATTGATATGTTAGTATATTAAGTATATTAAATTTAAGTTTAAAGAATGATAATATAAATATAAAGCTTGTCCTGTATTCTATCTAAATATTTTTATACGTCTTCCCCAAAATAGAAATTTTCCAAATCTTATATATATATTAGCGAACCTTCTTCTCAGGACTGCAATCTAGTGCTATCGACTACTGAGAGTTCAACGGATGAATAATAACATCATGAATTAAGCCGTAGTCTGAATAATAAAGCACACAGCTAAGTGACTTCACAGACACAACTAACTGACAATGCTAAACACTCTTTATATATAAACTATAAAAAAAAATGTTATACTATTTTTTTTTTTTAAATTCGTATCTTTATAGTAATTTATTTTTGCTCCCATGTAGTTATACGTTGATTAATTAATTCATTTACGTTCCTATTCTCTCACTGTATCTCTTCCGAAATGAGGTGTAAATGTGGTCTTAGTTCTCTCTGCAAGTTCTAATATAAATACCTTCTTAAAGATAACAGATAACGTCTGGCAACATCATAAAGAGTTCAAGTTCTATTCATTCTCGCGAATTATAGGGGTTTCGAGGGCAGTGCCTCTCCCATTACGCCATCAACCTCGCTTACGTCCATAATATGTGTAATAATAATAGTATTATCTTTATTAAAAACAATAAAATAATAGTACTGATGTAAAATTATATATATATACTTTACTGTATTACCATAGGTATATTATTATTCAATATTGATTAATAATATCATAAAATAAATATTCATAATAATATAATTATAATACTGGTAACGCGTTTTCTAATTTGTTATATTAATCTTTTAATAATAGTATATAATTATATATAATATTATAATATATAATATATTATATATTATATATAATATATATATATATATATATATTAATATATATTAATATATATATATAATATTATAGTATTATATTTATATAATATATATATATATTATATATATATTATTTATATATAAGTATATTACTATATATATTTATATATATGTATATTAAATAAATATAAGTGATGCAGCAAAAGATGGAGATGACAGTCGTCGCATTATAAACAATAAATGAAAACTAAGTGTAAGGAATTTACAAAGGTGGGATATGTTATTTTCACCAGTGCTTAACAAGCAGAATGATACCTCCTCCAGTAGGTGTTTTTGGGTTCCCAGGAGGTGTTTATTTTATGGATATTACAGAAACCTTTTATGGATATTACCGAAAAGTTTTAGGTTTGAAAAATAAGACTGAAAAAAAGTTCAGTTAATATGACAATGTTTCTCAAACGAGAATGTTTCTTATCGACAATATTGGAGGTAGAATGTCTTTTCAGATTAAGCGTAGTTATACTTTTCCTCTTCCATTCTATTTGCCGTTTTGTCCTGTAATTTACCGTGGACTTTTTTTAACTTTTATCTTTTTGGTTTTTATTTTATTGTGACATTATTTATCTATTTACTTACCAATAAAAACTGAAAATTTGTTTGTTTCAGCACTTCACTTTTCATTCTCAGGATATTATAATATTAGAAAAAATAAATCTTATATCTATGAAAGCGAATTAACTAATTGCAAACATGAGAATTACTAATCCGGATAATATAAAATATTATGCGTATATGTTTTAGTATGCACCAGTATAGCAGAAACAAAAAATAGTATATTAATACATATTTGTTTTATTTTGTGTGTGAAAGATTGATGTCATAGTATTATCCTAAATTTGTCATAATAGTGACTATATATAGGTATTATAGATTACACTAAATAAGTATGGAAACCACGTAGATTTACACGAATATAATCACGAACACTGTTATACAAATTTCATTTTTTTTGTTATATTCCAAATACACTGCAAGAGATTCTAATCAGCATTCATATAAATGTTTATTATTCTTTGCTGGATTCTATATGTGACTGATTTATATATTTTATATATATATTCTTAGTAAGAGTCTTAACAACCACGTAGCTTGAAAATATCAATAATGTGAGAGAAATTTATTTTTTTATAAAGATTTTAATATATTACAATGGTAGGATTATATTTTATAATTAATAATTAGTTATATTTATAGAGCAAATACTGAATTATATTGTGTTTTAACTGCATAATTTAATAATAATTTCTCTTTATTTTTATGAACCACTTCTTGTACATTCTGAACAAAATTGTAATAAATAATTATTATACAGCTTTAAAAAAATATTGACAAATTTTGAGATATTTGAATTTATTAAATTGAAATAATTTTTTATTTTATATATAGAATTAAATTTTGAATAATATAATAGGGTTTCATACTCTTTTTGTTTTATCTCTTACTCTACTCTTAACAAATGATTGAATTCAAACAAACTACTCTTTAATCCTCTCTTCATATATCTCTCTTCTCTCTCGTCTCCTCTCTATATACTCGATCTCTCTCAGTAAAATTCATACTCTCTAATTATCATTCTCTGCTCTCTCTCTACTCTCTATACTCTTACTGTTCAGCTTTTCTCCTAATAAGATTTTGTTCCTAAACCTACTGTTATTTTGAATATCTGTGCTGTACTCTATGGAAGTTTCGTGTTGTGTCTCTCTCGAGCGTCAGAATTACGGAAAGTCTATAGTCGGAAGTCAGCGGGTCAGTCGAAATCGGGCCTTAAAGAAGATCGGAGTCGGACGTAATTTCGAGTTATCTCTCCTCTTGTTCATTCATTTTGTCTTCCTGGGTCTAGTCGGAGTGGAAGTCGGTATTTCGGCTTTAATAAATGGATAGTAAGAGTGTGTGTGCTGTCCGATATATGTCTGTATAATATATGTTCGCTGACTTTTTTTTTCCGTTTGTATTTAGCGGCATCGTAATTATTTCGCAAGGTATTTCTTCTCACATGTATTTATTATCAAGTTAAGCTGATAACTGGTCGTTCTAGAATTATTTTATTTGATCTATATATTAAATATAATAGAATAAAGATAAGCAAGTATAGTATAATAACCATTAAATAATAAATAATTAAATAAATTATACTTAAACTATAATATTAGATAAGATTGTAATTATATTTTAGCATCTAAATTAATCATTATATAGTGAGGATATAGCATTGTCCATTTCCTTATTAATAATTTACTTACATCTAGTGTTGTTTTTTATCTTGTGATCTTCTATGCACTTACTTCCATTTCATTCGTTAATCTAAGAAATAGACATTACAAATCGTCTAATAATGCATAATCTTCTTAATGAGATCACACATTTCACTGAATACAGGATATTATACATCAATATAATAATACTAGATATAATAGTTAAGAAGTCAGAATAATAGTATCAGAAATTTCTCAATACTAGTGGAATTCGGACATACAATCTCAAATAATAGTTATTTCATATTGTATCTAATTTAGAGTGCACATAAATAGACTTTTAGCGTCAATAATGTTACAATAGCTCTTGTCTTATAAAATTTAACTCTATGCACAATAAATATATTTTCCTATAATATATAATATTTGTAGATAATTTATTAATTATAAATATCTTTAATTAGTAATAAATCACCATATATATTGTACTCAATATAACTCTATGTTCTCTTGAAATGATATATATCATTAATGTAGTCTATAACACCCATAATATAAATATAAATATTAATATAATATATAATTAAAATTACTTTTCATTTTCCATTTGTATAACGCCGTCCAGTGAAATATAATGGTGATATATCTGCTATTTCATCCGACCTTCTCCGTCAGATCTAATAAGTTTACCTCTATTATCATTTTTCAATTTTATAATTCATCCGTACTAGCTTACTTGAAGTATACTTCATTATTCTTGCAATCTACTACATCTTTCTTTACGACTCCCATATCTCGATCGAATGATACTTTGCTTATGTGATATTAGCAAATGAATCGAAACTACAATTTTCGCATAATAACAATTTCTTAATATAATTGCTCATATCAATAATTCCTTTATGCCAATAATCATAATTATATATTAATAAATAATATTATATATAAAATATAATAATATTAATAATAATATAAAATAAAAATATATATAATATATAATTTAAATTCAGTAATTAAATAATAATATATATAAAATAATATATAAATAATGTAATTATAATTATATTAATATAAATAATGATTAATTATATTTAATAAATATTAATAATTCATTATAAATATATATAATATATTCATATATAATATAATTATAATATAATTATAATTCATGAATATATATAGATAATAATTAATATAATAAAATATATAAATAATAAAATAATAAATATAAATAATAATAATTAAATTAATAAGATAATTAAATATAAATTAATTATAATAATAATATATAAATAATATATAATATTAATAATATATATCAAAAATCTCCACAAAACTTCGAAAATTAAAAAAAAATCTATTATAATTAAAAATATTTAAAACATATAAAAAATATATATAATAATATTAAATAATTATTAATTAATATAATATTAATAATGTATATATAAATGATTAATAAATATATAATATAAAATAATAATTAATAATATAAAATAAAAAATAATTATTAATCTAAATTAAGATAATTGAATATTAAATTAATTAATTAATATCAATAGTAAATTATAAATTAATTAATTTAACTCATATAACATTATAAATAAATTATATTAATTATAATAATAAATGTTCATACGATTTTTTTTCACATGTATCGATAATCCAGATTATTGTTATTTTTTATTATTAATTTATTTTTTTATATATATTCATAATATAATATATATGATATTGTATATAATATTTATATATATAGTATTAATATAATGAATAAATATTTAAATATTGATTTAGGATATATATATGGTATAATATATATACTTTGATAAATAAAGTCAGTTTATAAAAAATTGGTACAATATTTTTAGCGTAGTCATCGAAGAAGCTATTATTTGTGATATATATTGGACATAGCAACTAGTATCATCTATTTAAGGAACATCTGAAGATTTTTTTATATCTTCTCACATAATCGGTTAATAGGGTATACAGACTATCAGATATGGTAATGTATAAGTCATATACCGCGGTATCCTTTTTCTGTATCCTGTATTCGGCTTATGTGTTATTTTACTCTACTTTTATCTAGTGACATGCATGTTTATAATTTATATATATAGACTATACTATTTATTTATAGTAGTATAATTCTTATTTTGTTGATTAATAATAATAAATCATATAATAATATAGAAGCAATGATAATGATATAATAAATATCACTCTTAATGATAATTATGATCTCGATATGTGATAAGTAGAGATGTTAATATAATGCGCGAGTAGTAGTGATGCGTAAATAAGATAGATAATTTTTGTGTTGTGCTCGATCTAATAATAATATTGAGTGAAATAGATAAGTAAGATGATTGATCTTTATAGTTAATAGTGCTATGAGTTCTTAAGACGTAGGGATCGGACCTAGTATATATACTCTTAAGTTAAGGTTACGATGAGATTCGCGCTTGTGTCGTAGAGATACTCTGACACTATTAGAGGATCGTGGAGTTGTAAATTGTTTTATTGTATATAATATTTGAAAGAATTTTGTGCGTCTCGTTACATAACTTGAATTTAGTCAAACGATTTAACCAGCGAAAATTTACTCAGTGCTCACTTTCGCGGGGTGATACTGCCTAAAATTTTGATTGGGTCTCTGGATTAATTTTATGCTTTGAGAAGTGCTGTAGGCATCTCGTCATTTTTGATTCATGAGATATATGATAAGGTGTTTGAGTTTCGCTAAGTGGAGGAGGTTGACTCAGAAGAAGAATAGGTATATTAGTAGTTTTCGCGGCGGTTTTGGCTGTGAATGCGTACATAATTATTACTATTTTTGAGTGATGTTATAGGATATAGATAATCGTGTAGTATAGAGATCCGTGGCGGTCTAGCTATGATAGCTTTGCGATAAAGTATCATATATGATCGTTGTATATGACTTACTGCCTCTAGGGGAGTGACCTTAGTTACGTGGTATATTAGTGGTATCTGATAATTTAGAAGTGCTACGTTTAGTTCTAAGTGAGTGTCTAACGTAGTAATTCCTGATATATAATTACACGTTATATATGTAGGTGTAGGTAGTTATATCTATGATAGTAAATGGACGAGCATACGATACGTATGTAATAATAGATTCTAATTGTGATATAATAGTTAGTACTTATTAATATTATCTTTATTATGAGTAATTAAAATAGGATAATTATTTTTTAGTGGTTTGTTACGTTTAACTTTTTATAAGTAATTAAAATAAGATAATCATTTTTTAATGGTTTGTTTCATTAATGTTTTTATGAGTAGTTAAAATAAGATTTTTTAATGGTTTGTTTAATTAATCTTTTTATGACTAATTAAAATAAGATAATCATTTTTTAGTGGTTTGTTTCATTAATCTTTTACTGAGTAATTAAAATAAGATAATAATTTTTAAGTGGTTTGTTTCATTAATCTTTTTATGAGTAATTAAAATAAGATAATCATTTTTAAGTGTTTATTTTTCATTAATCTTTTAATGTGTGATTAAAATAAGATAATCATTTTTTAGTGGTTTGTCTCATTTATCTTTTTATGAGTAATTAAAATGAGATAATCATTTTTTAGTGGTTTGTTTCATTAATCTTTTAATGAGTAATTAAATATGAGAATCATTTTTTAGTGGTTTGTTTCATTAATCTTTTTATGAGTAATTAAAATAAGATAATCATTTTTAAGTGGTTTGTTTCATTAATCTTTTAATGAGTAATTAAAATAAGATAATCATTTTTTAGTGGTTTGTCTTATTTATCTTTTTGAGTATTTAAAATTAGCAACATATAACATAGGCTCCAATTTCAAGTTTCTGATTCAAATGTCAATTTTACTGTTAAATACTGGTAATAGATGGTGTACAATGCCACAGCCTTAGACAGCTTAAAATCAGTCGTGCCCAACCTTTAGTCTATCTCAAGCAAATTAAGAATTTAAAAATACTAGGACCTTTTTTTCTTTTTCTTTTTTAAATCAGCTATATATATATATATATATATATATATATATATAGGTTTTTTATATATATATATATATATATATATATATATATATATATATATATATATATATATATATATATATATATATATATATATATATATATATATATATATATATATATATATATATATATATATATAATTTTAAAAATATTTTAATTTTAATAAACGTGATGAATCTAAAGTAACAACACGTTACTCGCGAGCTACGGGTTGGGCACCGCCGGCTTAGATTATGAATGATACTAGTAATTACTGGTAAATAAGTGTGCATTACTTGAATTTTGTGCATTAGCTTTTCAAAAAAAAAGTTTAACTGAAGTTTAAAAATGTTAAACAATATACTAATGGTATACCGAAAAGATGTGAAGTTGCCGGAGTGTTTACGGCTTGCAAGGGTAGTCGCCGTGGGCCGAGGGGTCTCTGCTTCGCTCCTCCCCTCTCCCATTAAAACTCCTAGCTCCCTACAGCACGTAACCCTATCTAGTTCCCTATCATTCCGCCTCATATATTTTGAGCTTTAAGAAAGCAGGCGCCTGAAATCCACTAGGGTCTATAATTATCCTGTTTCTTCACATCTGATGCAATTATTTTGGCTAGCCTCACTTTGATCTTTGAAACTTGTTCAGAGTGTCAGAAATAGCAAAAAGAATAAATAATTTTTAAATATTTATATTTACATAAACTAAAATAAAAATTAAAATAAATTGAAATTAAAATTAAATAATGTGATGAAAAAGTTTTGTTGCTCCTCAAATTTAAAAACATTATTTTTTTTTTTCAATTTTCTGATAATCTGACCACTTATGGGTGAAGTTTCATACGTAACTGTTGCTAGTGTACGAAGGGAATATACAGTTATATATATATATATATATATATATAGCAGGACAGTATGCTATATATATATATATATATATATATATATATATATATATATATATATATATATATATATATATATATATATATATATATATATATATATATATATATATATATTTTTTCTTTTTTACAGGTTGAAGTTAGGACTATTTTATACAGTTGGAGAAAAAGGTTGGCTAGACTTTGAGACTGGAGTTTTACACCGCGAAGCTGCCTTGTAGTCTTTGTCAGGGAAAAGTTTCAGTAGTAAAATGAAAAATTACATCCAATTCTAATATTTATTTAGTTATTTTTCCTCGACGAGAATGGGGTATCCCGGGTCAGGCCCACAATTATACCCCCCATCATAAAATCCCGCCATTCGACTCCTATTATGCACCATACTTCACTTGAGCCATATATACATTCCTTTCCTTTAGATGACAGCTTCTTTTTTACTTACTCAATCCACCTTTCTTCGGTTTCAGCCGGTTGATTCCCAGCACACTCACTAATATGAAGCGGCGCACGAAAACGCGAAAGCTCACGATAAATGCGGAAAACGGTTAAACACCCAATTATTGGAACGAAGGCTTTAATATA
>JABUQX010135911.1:15000-17500 GCA_015478945.1 Trachelipus rathkii | reverse complement strand
ATATATAGGTATATTATATATAATATATATATTATAATATATATATATTATATATTATGGGATATATATATATGATAATTATATTATATATAGTATATATAGATAATATAATATAGGACCTGTTATGCTTTACGACTCCGACAAGGTTTTGATATTTTTTGTATTGTTTCTTATTTATTTCTAGTATTATAGATCCTAACAGGATTTATAACTAGATTCTGGTGTTTCAGTCCTCATTGATTCAAAAATAAAATATAGGACCAGAATTACGTTTTACGATCCGTTCGGGAGATGGTTTTTATAATTTTTTTTTCTTAACGAGAAGCGAAACTAAACAAGGGTAAACCGCAAAAAGCATGCAGGAGTCAGGGGGATCTCATCGGGCCTCCGGGGGGAGAACGACAGGTAGGAGACTTATTTGGTCCCCCTTCCGGGCGACGCAGGTCTCCGGACCCCCGCATCCTTGGTATTTGGGTGTCGCTGGGTTTCCTCGGAAACGCGCCACTCCACCTACGGGGTATGCGAAAACGTCCCCCCTTCTGTCCCCCCGTCGCCGAAGCCCCCTAAGTTTTTTTTATAATTTTGAGATTAATAAGCTTTTTTACACACGCTGATTCCAAATATGTGAGTGTTAATGTGTTTTTCTGTAAGTGTCGTACTTTTTCGAGATATTTCATTTATGATTTTTTTTTTACGATTTTTGTAAATAAATTTATACACTATTTCAGAAATATGTTAATTGGTTGGTTCGGGGATTTGTGCGTACTTTTCGATGTATTTCGTGCAATTTTTTAAAATATTAGATTTTAACTGCTAATAAATTGTAATATTTATTTTAGAAATTCATTTATCTTCAAATATTTCGAACTCCCTTGAATCAGTCCATCACCAGTGAAATTTCATTTTTTTTAGTATCATATACTAACGCAATATGTTAAAAAACAAAAACAGTAAAGCAAAACTGACGGAATCTTTTAATAACATATGCTTAGATATTTTAGTGTAAGAAAAGAGAGAAAAGTGAGATATAAGTAGAGGTAGATTTGGCTATGATAAAATGTGAGTATTGGATGAAGCAGATATAAATTAAGATATAAATATACTAGTAATTCAATTTCCACTTAAATAGATTATATATAAATTAAAGAATAAGATGTAGAATGAAGTAAGTAGAATATTGTAAACTTATTGTCTAATGTTCCATTGTTTTGATACCGACACATTCATTTTTATTACATAGTTCAATCTTTATACAAATTTCCAAATACCTATCTTCAAATCACTCAATCCAAATATATAGTTTGAAAATACATTTTGGCAGCGGTTTTATTGTCGATTATATGTGCTTACGACAAAAAATCAACAGCGGAGGCATGCGGATTGTTAATATATTATTTTGTTTTGATTTTAATCACATCCGACGGATAAGCGGTACATCCTGTTTGAAATTTGTATATATTATATATATAACATAAAAAACTAATAAAAATCCAAAACATAATACTTAATTTTTATATTATATACTTTATATCCCTAATTTTATATATTTATTATCATAAACTAGCATATCTATAATATTTAGTTGAAAATGTACTACATTAATATTTACAACAATTCAATATTTCAAATAATATGGCTTATATTATATATAAACTAGATAAATAAATATAATATAATACTATATGCCTAATATATTTCGAATTTTAGCCATAAACAAATAACGAAATATCAAATTATTATACATGGGATTTAAACCTAAATTGTTTGGTTTAAAGAATAATATGAATTTACGAGGATTGATATAAACTATTTTGTAATGGCATTGATTTCGTGCATATAATAGGTATTAAACGTCACAGCTTGAGCGCTTCATTTTTTCTGCCTTTTTTAGTGAGAGAGTTACCATTATCTTTTATAATATTATATATTAGTCCAGCATTTGCTAAATTGCTCTCTCTACTATGGAACACTAGTTAGTATGAGGAACAGCCAAGATTTCCTTGACAAGTTTACTCTAGCGTGGCGAAAAACTATTATTGTACTTAACTTATCACCATCTTCTGGTAGGTATATATATTTGGAAGAATATATCTAAAAGCTTCTTCTCAGTATCTGTTATAAGTTTTAAATCTATTTCATAAGCTCTATTCGGTAATGCATGATTCTTTATTCACTAATGGACTATTAGAAAAATTATTAAATTGTAGCCAGTGTTATTAACACCTAATGAATTATTCAACTAGGAGGTGTTGCGTTCTGTTTAGATTTCATTATTTTTTATCTTTTAATGGGCGGCAATGATAATAGACTGTCTGATGAAGTTTTTCAACATGCAACACAAAGGTAACGATTTAACTTGTTTCTAATATTGTTACAAAAAAATACTTGCCTTATATAACGGGATCTAGGTAAGTTGCAATTGTTACGAGTGTATATAGCTTTTCCATATTAAAAAATAATAAAAAAATAAAAAAAAAAAAAAAACTTTTTTCCTGATTGA
>JABUQX010135911.1:0-10000 GCA_015478945.1 Trachelipus rathkii | reverse complement strand
TACTGAGATTTATAGTATCTGAAATATTATCTAATTTTATCTTGTTTTTATTAATAAATCTATTACTAATTATTATTTAATAAATATTAATGTTATTGCTATTTTATTTTATATTATTATTATTTTATTATTATTATTATTATTATTATTATTATTAATTATTATTATATTATATTATTATTATTATTTTTTATTATATTTATTATATTTTATTATATTATTATATTGATTATATATTGTTATATTTATTATGGTTTATATTAATCATTTTTATACTTATTGTTATTAATTATATTTCGGTCTCAAAGGACACGCACAACTGTGTTGCAATTAGTAGACCCATTTCAGATACTAGGGAAATATATTTTATGTTTTTATTAATAATTAGCCATATAAATAATAATTAGTAAAATATTAAGTCTCATGATCAGTCTCCATATTAAAATTTTCTTCTCTTGAATAAAGTTTTTGTAAAATGGAAATTTGATAAATTATTAGTATTATTATTATTATTATTATTATGATTTATATTATTAATATATTATGTTATTATTCATAATTATTATATTATTATTATTATTATTATTTATTATTTCGTTATTTACAGTTGTTTGCATTACAAATCATCCGGCAACTCCAGGGAGGAAAATAATTATTTTTCAGATTATAATATTACTTGCAAAGAACCTTTTCATTTACTAAATTACCAGAGAGCTCGAAACTAAGTAGTTTATTGTGAGTCCCTCCCCACCCCCCCATCACCCACACGCAAACGGTAACGGATGAGTGGACCCGATATTATGGTCTATATGTCACTCTAAAATGGTCGTGCAATCCCCCAACCCACGCACTAGGTTGGAGGTATATGGGAGGGGGTGGGCCTTATTTTGCCCACTTTGCCTAGTATAGAGAGATGAGAGAGAGAGAGTGAAGATGAAGGAGAGGAGAACGGATGAGATGATTGAAGAGACGTAGAATGACGAGAGAGAGAAGATGAAGTAAGATGCAGAGTAGAGAGATAGGAGAGAGAGAGAGCAGAGAGAGAGAGAGAGAGATATTATTATTATTATATTATTTAATTTACATTAAATTCTTGGCCAGAGGGGGCATCACCCCCCCCTTAACACACAGCACTCTCAGAACCAATGCTATAGTCAATAAAATTTCATAGCACGCTTACTGAAATTCTCAGTATAAAGGGGACAAAGCTAGCATCAACAGAAATTTTCCTACTTAGCGTTAATGCAAACTATTTGAAAGTACCATCATTTCAGGGTAATAAATGAAGGGCGTATAAACATTAGTGGTTTAAATAATCCGTCGCTGGCGTTAAATAACTACATGAGGAAATTTAAAAAAAAAAATAAAGAAACTATCATATCAACAATAATATTGTGAAGGATACTAAAATGGTGCTGGCCTATTCTCAGTAGCAGGGTGCGATGCTGGCCGATGCTCGTGGTATCCCAACAAGCAGTTTAATACAAAGAAGCTCTCAAACCGCTAATCCCATTTATCGTCAGGCTAAAGAATCTGTCGATCAATGAAACAAAACTGTATTTCTCTAATTTGAAAACGACCACAATCAGAAAATGTAACCTACATCACTACATGTAACATCCAACCACCTAATTCTAAAAAAAATATAACTATTATTATTATTATTATTATTTGATGTTCGTTGATCCATGGATTCTATTAAATACTTAATATTTTAAATCATTAATTCGATAAATAACTTCCATTAACTTTGCAATTTATGCAAAAGTGGATGAAATAATCCGAAACAATTTGAGCATATCCAACAAATGATTTCATTCTTGTATTTAGATTCCCATCAAAGAGAAAGTCGTGCAATGTCTGGGAAAGCTCCAATATGTTCTATTAATAAAAATAAATGAGTAACTTGGAACATTCAGCATTCTATGACTCCATGAAAAACTCGTGCAATGTCAGTAAAGGATACAATATCTTAAAAACAGAAACTGTTTGGTGATATTACTCTTTTCTGTCTATTAGTATAAATATAACATAGCATTTATATAGCATTCTAATTCACAAAGAGGAACACATGTATGTTAGGAAAGGCTACATGTAATATCTAAAAGGAAAACGTTTGGAGATTCTTCAATCTTTTTTTTTTAAGATTATGAGTAACTTAAATGAGTAATTCAGAAATCTAAGGTCAGGTAAGGTGCAACCATTAGTATAAATATTGTATACTTTTTTACAATTAAATTGTTAATTAAATGTCGAAATAAAATACCATTTTAAATGTATAACATTTAATCTCTTCAGAAGGTTTGAGTTTGAAGCTACACAAAAATTCAGTAATGGATCCAACACAAAAAAACAGTGGTAAAAGATCCAACAAGAAAACGATTGTGTATTACTGTACAATCATATTTAGGAAATTCTAAGGAAAACTCTCATTATCATTTTTAAAAAGAAATTTATTAAAAAAAAAATATTGTTAAGGGACAGGGTTCTGTGAAAAACTAATAAAAATTATCAAAAATTTTAAATTATTCAAATGACTTTTACAATTCATAATTTTTTTTTCTTTTGTGAATTTTTTCGAGTCAATATAAATTGATCGAATTACAAAACTTCGATCCAGAGCCTTATCTGTATATCCAACAGTTTGACAACTCGCCTAAATATGAATTGCCGATTATGAGTGGCTATATCTTGGGGGAAGAAGCAAACGAAAAAACAAAAAAAAAAACAAACCGCACTTAGATTTATACTATAAAAGGTTTAAAATTTGTCACTGCTTATGCCTACTTAGCTACTCAAACACTTCCAAACAAAAAATACCTGCGTAGATGTTTTTGTTTTTTCAAATTATCTGGAAGGGTAAAAATAGTTAACAAAATTTTCTTTTGTTTTAGTTTATTTAATTTTTATGAAACTCGTAAAGTAGATTGAATTGGACGATCTTTTGTACAAAGCATTTTTCTATATACCCAATATAATTAGACCTCTAGGGAAGAAGAAAAAAATCAAGTAAATTGATTGGGTATATGAAAAACGCCTAAGTAAAAGTGTATCTCCAAATTTGATTTACTCTGATAATTTCATTTGAAAAACTCGAATGGATAATAAGTGGCAAATTTTAACATTGGACAAAAAATTTATACCCTCCGCCAAGAAAGTTGTAAGCTTTTCTTGCTTTTAGATAAGATTTAAAGTATATAAACTTATGATTCATTTAAGTTTTTGTTGCTCGCCCAATTATATCTACACCAAAAACTTAGCAAAAATCAAAATAGTAAAAAAAAAATTAAAGCAAATTTAGACAAATTTTTGAAATTAAATTTACATAAAACTTGCAAGTTTTTACTGTTTAAGTAATAAAACAAAATATTCTTTACCATAATTCATTTCTATTTACAGCAATTTATAGGAGGTTGACTCGGTGACTCAAGCGAGAGGATGCTGGTTCAATCCTCTGCGTAGCAGTTGGAGTTTAATCTTCCTGGGGGCAAGAATTAATAATCGACTGCGAACACGTAGGTGGCGCAGGTTTGATATAGCCGGCCTTAAAGTTCGATTTCCTGTAGTCCCCCCCGTGTTACCCTCTGAAAAGGGGATAAAGCACGTTAAAAGGATTTTTTTTATTCCTTTTTTTTAAAAATATTGGAGAACGAATCTTAACATGACCAAATTTATTAAATTGCCAAAAGTTCATGATTCAAGAGATAGTTTATTTCTTTTTGAACCCTAGACTAACTCGCCGAAGCCATTAGATGGAGAGAGGCATAAGCATTTTCTTGCAAGGTCTGAAAGATACGATGTTTCTTAGGCTCTCTTAAGATAGTGTTTTAAATCTTCATCATCATCTAGGCCTTTTCTAGGGTGTTCACCATGTCAGTGGGATGAGCCTCTGACATCTCGACTTCGAACTCTTCTTGTGCTTTCCAAACCAGAAAAATGAATTTGTTAGTAGGCTAGTTCTATATACTTGTAAATAATTGAGTATTTTCAACGCATTAGAGTAGAAAGTTTTTTTATTCATATAAAATTGTTAACAAATAATTTGAAGTTGGGATAGCTGACAAGACTGCTCCGGCTGGCCGAAGAAATTTTTTTTACGACTGATTATCCAGTCAAAGCTACAACACTAAATGTTTTACTACTAACACTACAATACTGGATCCACAATTAAAGGAATTCTCCAGTGAGAAAAAAGTACACAGAAAATTGAAGTTTTTTATTTAGTAATCTATGCACAAATTCGTCTTAAATCAGGATTCATATGTATTCAATTTTAATAATAATAATAATATATATATATATATATATATATATATATATATATATATACATATATATATTTTATATATATATATATATATATATATATATATATATATATATATATATATATATATATATATATATATATATATATATATATATATATACGCACGAACGTTTACTCGACGATCTTAAAGAACCAACTTATTAATACCTTTAAAACATGAAAAAAAAAATTAGTCAGACTGTCACTTAAATACTCAGAAAACCTCCAAGTATATAAACTTTTTATTATAATGTACAAACGTGGTGGGATGATAGCAGTGGTGAATTCAGACCATTTTTTCAGAAGGGGGGAAATTTTATATATATATATATATATATATATATATATATATATATATATATATATATATATATATATATATATATATATATATATATATATATATATATATATATATATATATATATATATATATATATATATATATATAACTACCCCTCCTCAAACCCTTGAATTCATCACTGGATGAGTGGTATACTTAGAACAAAATGGAGGCACATTTAATTAAACATAGACCTTTTATATAACGAACTGAGAAACTAAAATTTAAATAATAAAAATGATAATAATAATAATAATAATAATAATAATAATAATAATAATGCCTTATTTAAACTTGATATATGGAGGAAAATAGGGGAGTAAACCGATATGTCCACTGCTTCAGAATAATAAATAATCATCAGAATCAAATAATAAAATAAGGATAAGTATTTTAATATAGTTTAAAGTAATATCCATAAAATTCATTATATAGGTCCTATATATATATAATATTTGATGATTATAATGATGATGATGATGATGATAATTCGATGAGAGCTGATGGTGGTTTATCTCCATAGTCTGAGAAAGAATCAACATCAGTTTTTAAAATGAATCAAATGAAGTATTATGTTCCTTACAGACAGACAGGCTTATCTCTCTTTAGAAATGGGAGTAAACTTGACCACCACAAAAGAAAACAGAAGAAAAAAAAAAGAAAATAAAAAAGTGTGTGTATACATATATATTTTATTTTTCCAAAAAAAAAAAAAAAATGCACATTATCTGACTAGTATATTACAAAATAAATTTTTATTATACGCCACAAGGAAAAAATTTACAATATCCGACCCATCCCTCACTTTTTTTTATATCAATTATTACATCAATAAAATGAAGAGATCACTTAGGGCACTTGATATACAAGTGTTTAATACGCGTCACAAACGCTAATTGCATAGTTCAAATGAATACGTTTAAAGCGATCATATATATATATATATATATATATATATATATATATATATATATATATATATATATATATATATTTAATACATATATATATATATATATATATATATATATATATATATATATATATATATATATATATATATATATATATATATATATATATATATATATATATATATATCGGTATATATATATATATATATATATATAGTTATTATTATTATATATATATATTTATATATATATATATATATATATATATATATATATATATATATATATATATATATATATATATATATATATATATATATATATATATATATGGCACAATTTATTGATTCATTGACCTATACAACTAGCGTTCGCGCAATTTAACTGCTTGTATACAAGTGGCTATATATACTGTCAATGAAGAAGACAACATAACTCACTGTTTAAATAACTATTGTTCCATTTTTATTATTGTATTTTAAAATATAAATCACTATTTTTTTAATCTGTTAGTACGTAAGAAGTTTAATTATTAAATTATATCAAAGTTTTATTTTTTTGTAAATACATTTCACATAAAAAAAGAAAATTAAAAGTTGTTTTTATGGTATTGGTCACTCAGAAAAAATTATATAAATATATTTAATAAAAAAAAAATTGGTATTACACTTCTTTATCTATCAATATGTAATCAGTAGTAGCATTAGCTCAGAAATAAATGTTATCACAGTAGTGTTAAAATATAAAACACGATAGTAATAATAATAATAATAATTATAATTATCCAACTTTTTTGTATATATATATAAATATATATACATATATAAACTCTTTTATATAAGCCACATAGCGTTTTAAAATCACTAGGGCATAGGAATGCTCTTTAATTAAGCGAGGTCTTTTCAACCTTTTATTAACCATTGAACTAGGGAATTTTTATTTGGGAGGTGCAGAGCACCCCAGGTCGCCCCACCTCCCCCTAGTTACACCTATGTTATTAACACTTTTTCTCATCTCAAGCTTATTCATTTTTCAATATACGTGAGATAATAACGAGCATATAAAGAGTTATTTAAGACCAATATTTATATCTTTATTAACGAGACTCTCAATCGTTTTCTTTTGTCCTTTAACATTTAGAAAAAAAAAAATAATAATAATAATAATTCTTAAAAGAAGCAATGAACATTTGCAAATATTCAATTATCATTTTTGCCTTCTTACTTATCCTAAATAATAATAATAATAATAATAATAATAATAATAATAATAATAATAATAATAATAATAATAATAATAATTAATAATAATAATAAATAAAATTAATGAAATTATAACAGATTGAGCATAATTATAGCAAACGACCCTAATATATATATATATATATATATATATATATATATATATATATATATAAATATAATAATATATATATATATATATATAATAATAATAATAATAATAATATGTATAATATATATATATATAAATATATATATATAATATATATATATAATATAATATATATATATATATATATATATATATAATAATAATAATAATAATATAATAATAATAATAATAATAATATATATGTATATATATATATATATAATAATAATATATATATATATATATATATATATAATATATATACAAAAATACTATAAAAAATCAATTTAAAAAATACATGATACAAAAATTAGTAACGCGCACACGCACACACTCACACGCGATAACAAAAAAAAAAAAAAAAAACGCAAAAATTCAAGATAGATGAAAACTATGCTGGCCTTCAAGTGCGGCCATCCTGAGTTTTTCTCTCATTATATCTATAGTGGAGTAATCCGGAAGTTTTAAATAATTGACACAGGTCATAACCGACGGCAAAAAATCGTCCGGATTCTCTCCGGCTTCGAAAGTTTTCCTTACAATAGTGAGAGGCGGAGTTAAACTACGGAAACCTGAAATAAACAAA
Organism: Trachelipus rathkii; assembly: GCA_015478945.1. Taxonomy (NCBI): domain Eukaryota; kingdom Metazoa; phylum Arthropoda; class Malacostraca; order Isopoda; family Trachelipodidae; genus Trachelipus; species Trachelipus rathkii. Next base: position 2,456 of record JABUQX010135911.1, on the reverse strand, counting down.
AACAAAAAAAATAATGAATACGGCTGTTGTCGATCGAAAAGTGACGTTTTATATTTATTTTATTTATTTTTTATTTATTTATTTATTTATTTATTTATTTATTTTATTATTTATTTATTAAATAAATAAATAAATAAATATAAATTAAATTTATTTATTATTTATTAAATAAACAAAATAAATAAATAAATAAATAAATAATAATAATAATAATAATAATAATAACAATTACCTCCAACTGGTAATCTAGGTGACCCTGTAACAAATTGTAAGAAGGAACGTTGACTTTGAGGAGAATATTCTGATAGTATCTGGAGGAGGAACTTGACTGCTCTTGAATTGTGGGTATAACCATGATCTGGTCTGCAGCATTCAGCCAACTGTTTCGTATCCCACATAGACGAATCTACCGAACCGCAAAAAAGCTGTTCTAATTCTTCTGGATAGAAGATTTGTAACTGAGCGAGTGGGAAGACAGACTCGAACCCTTCTCTCAATGCTTCCATCTGTCTCCATACGCCTTCTCGTACAAGCCACTCGACCACCAACTAAAATTTAAAAAGATTTTAATATTTTCGTTAAAAAAAAAATAAAAATAAAAAAATCCAAGAACTTTCCAATAATCACAATTTCACAATATTTTAAGCATTTGAAAATTCCAAACTATGTATTTTAAAGTATCCAAAATAAACATGTTTTAAATTAAAAACTATTTATTTTAACATTTACAACCACTTACTTGCATATATTGTTCAATATTATTGACGGACACTTCTATATCTGAACCACCTTTCCTTAATTCTATATTAGAGTAGCCAGGTAGAGTAAAATTTAGTGATAAATCTTCAATCTGACAACCATCTATTGTAAGGTTTTCTTAACTTCTCTATATATATATATATATATATATATATATATATATATATATATATATATATATATATATATATATATTTTCCGATGCATGTTACACACCTTACCCCCAGTCTTGGGGAGAAAAAGGTGTATATATATATATAATCAATCTCATTTTCCCCAAACTGGGAGTGAGGTGCGTTGCATAAACCAGAAACAGGTAAGTAGTAGAAGAACATGACGCAAGTCGAAAAGAAAGTCCCTCTCCCTTTACACCCATAAGTGAGAACTCGTCGCAGTCTGAAAATGTTGGAGCAACACTGGATGCATAGATGAATTTTACAAAACAAACAGAAAAAACATAACATCAGCAAACGGGGAAACTAAACATTTTAAGAACCAAAGCTGACACTGACATCAATAATAATAAACAGATATCCACCACCATATACAAAAAATACATCCGCCCAACACTAAACTACGCCTCAACAATGTGGCATCCGTTTTTGACCAAGGGTAACATAAGAAAACAACAAACAACCCAAAATGAAACACTCAGAACTATAACAGGAGGCACATCTACAACAACACTTACATAAAGAAACGGAAATACTGCCTATAGACAAACACTTCGAAATGATAGGTACTCAGCTCGACGCTAAAACACAAACACCACAACACCCATGTTACACTGCATTTTCCAACCCCATTAATCACAGGTTAAAACAACCTCCATCTCTCCCTCATTATCACCCAAACAAATACTGAATAACATCCAACCTCAACAAAACAACATCTCATACACAAAACAAATACACACATATCCCTAACCGAAAAGTATTTAAGAAACCAACAACCAAACAATTTACTAAATACTCATCCACCAGAAATAGCACCAGAATTTAACTCTCTTCCAATAACCATTCAGTCATCCTTGGCTAAACTAAGATGCGGCCACCACACAAACTGGTAACATTATAAATATAGATTCAACCTTATCCAAACCAAAGCACTTCAAGCATCTGCACAAGATGCAACCGGGCCCCGGAAACTGTGTCACATTTCCTACTTGATTGTCCCTCTAACCGATATCCCAGAGAAATATGGGAAATATCAGTCCTGAGCGATCTGTGGAGGAGGCCGGCAACGGCTGCGGGGTATCTGAGCGAGGTGTGTCCGCTTCATACTTTCCCCGACTTTTGCCTCAGCCTTACTCCTAAAAGCCGGTGACACAGAAGCAAACCCCGGACCTAGAATCTACATATATCCAATATGCAACATTATAGTGAGGAGAAACTCCATAAGCAGCAACAGCTGCAAACAATGGATCCACAAACACTGTTCCCATCTCACCACGCTACCCCCTTCATAACACAATTGGATCTGCCAAGTCTGCACTCCACCCCCAACAACTCCAACATTACACAAACAAATCCACAATATAAACATATTACAATTCAACACAAACAGACTACACAACAAAACCAAAGAAATAGAAGTCTTCCTAAAAACAACTTTACACATAGCCAAGATACAAGAAGCCTACCTACTACCCGACAACAATCCATAACCAAAATTCTATGGCGATGATGCCCATCTTC
>JABUQX010135910.1:25000-27791 GCA_015478945.1 Trachelipus rathkii | reverse complement strand
TATTATTATTATATATTATATTATTATTATTATTATTATTATATTATATATTATTATTATTATATTATTATTATTATTATACATATATATTTATATATTATATTATATTATTATTATTATATATATTATTATATATATATTGTTATTATATATTATTATTATTATATTATTATTATTATTATTATTATTATTATTATTATTAATAATATTATAATTATATATATATATACATATACATATACATATACATATATATATATACATATTATTATATATTATATATTATTATTATTATTATTATTATATATATATTTAATTATTATTATTACATATATATATATAAATATTAATATATATTATTATATATATAGATATATATATTATTATTATTATTATTATTATTATATATACATATATATATTACATATATATACATTATTATATTATACATACACATTGCTGAGTTACATACATATACATTACATATATATATATTATTATTATTATTATTATTATTATTATTATTATTATTATTATTATTATTATTATTATTACATTATTATTATTATTATATACAAACAATATATATTCATATATATTTACATTATTACATGTATTCTCAAATCTAATCCAGCGTCTGAAATATTATATTATTGTTATTATTATTATTACATATATTATTATATATTATTATTATTATTGTTAATATTATTATTATTGTGATATACATATATATTATTATTATTATTATTATATTATTACATATTATTATATTATATCATATATTATATATTATATTATACATATATTTTTATTAATATTGTTAGATATTATTATTATTGTTACATTATTATATATATGTTATTAATACATATTACATATATTATTATTATTACATACATACATTACATATATATATACATATTATTATTACACCCATATTACATAAACGTACGTGAGTTGTTATTTACATATACATATACATATATATTATTATTATTATTATATATTATTATTATTATTATATTATTATGTATTATATATACATATATATATTATATTATTACATATACATATATATTATTATATATTACATATATATTTATATATATTATTATTATATTATTATTATTATTATTATTATTATTATTAATAGAATGTATATTTATTATTATTATTATTATTATTATTATTATTATTATATATATATATATTATTATATTATTATTATTACATATTATATTATTACATATTATTATTATTATATTATATTATTATTATACATATTATTATTATATATATTATTATTATTATTATTGTTCAAATATTACATATTTCCACACATCATCATCAACATTACATATTATTATTACATATTATTATTATTATTATTATTATATATACATATCGATATATTAAAACACAGTGATTATTACATATATATTTATTAGATATATTATACATATATATATATATATATATATATATATAGTTATTATATATATATATATATATATATATATATATATATATAAATATATATATATATATATATATATATATATATATATATATATATATATATATATTTATATATATATATATATATATATATATATATATATATATATATATATATAGGCTAAAAACCCCCTTACATCATATTTTCTTTTTCATGAATGGTGGTGATAGTTTTAATTAAAAACTTAACCACCAACACCACCTTGCAGCCTTGCGAGAAATGGTGATATGAATAAATAAATAATTGCTAAATAATATTATATATATAACATATGTGCATAGTATACATACATGCATGTTATAGAAGAGATGGAGTATGCACAGATATATATATATTGAAAATCAACAGTCTCTTAAACACATTTCAAATGAGCATTCTTATTACCTATTTTTATTTTCATTATATATATTATATTATTATTACATATACATATACATATATTACATATACATATATATATATTAGTATTACATGTAGGATATTATATATTACATATATTACATATATTATATATATATATATATATATACATATATACATATATGTATATTATTATTATACATATATATTTCATATATATATATATATATATATATATATATATATATATATATATATATATATATATATATATATATATATATATATATATATATATATATATATATATATATATATATATTTTACACATTAATAATTTCATCTGTTACATGATATGCAGTAAAATGTTTCTTAAAGAAAATTCATTACGGTGTCTCAAGTTTGAAACTATTTGTTTGACAGTCTTGGAACAAAGGATTCCTTCACCCATTGAAGTTCCAACGAGGAAGAGAACGTTAAGAGGGACCCAAAAAAAAGGGTCAAACTTCGTAATTTGATTTCAGAAACTGTTCCTTTTTTATGTTTTTTTTTTTTTTTTTTTTTTGAGGGGGAAACAATATTGGCAAGGTTATTGTGCATCGCTTAGTTTCCTTTTCTCTATCTATCTATCTATCTATCTATCTATCTATCTATCTATCTATCTATCTATCTATCTATCTATCTATCTATCTATCTATCTATCTATCTATCTATCTATCTATCTATCTATCTATCTATTTGTAATTCATTGGAATGGCTCATGTTTGATCATTATTTAAACAATTTGAAATTATGCACTGTATTTAGATTATTTAATAAGCCATGTAACTTTGTATATAAAAATGTAATATTGAAAAGGGGTATTTTAGTTAAGGATATTGAAGAAACATTTGCAACTAAATATGGAGT